>JAXCGZ010002794.1:5000-15000 GCA_037179515.1 Halocaridina rubra | reverse complement strand
TATGTATGTATGTATGTATGTATGTATGTAATTATATAAATGTATGTATGTATGTATGTATGTATGTATGTATGTATGTATGTATGTACGTATGTATGTATGTATGCATGCAAGTAATTATATAAATGCATGTATGTATGTATGTATGTATGTATGTATGTATGTATGTATGTATGTATGTATGTATGTATGTATGTATATATGTATGAAAGCATGTATGTATGTATGTATGTATGTATGTATGTATGTATGTATGTATGTATGTATGTATGTAATTATATAAATGTATGTATGTATGTATGTATGTATGTATGTATGTATGTATGTATGTATGTATGTATGTATGTATGTATGTATGTATGTATGTATGTATGTACGTATATATGTATGTATGTATGTGAATGACTATGCATGCATGTACTTATATGCATGACTTTATAGATGGATATGTATGTATGTATGTATGTATGTATGTATGTATGTATGTAATTATGTATGTATGTATGTATGTATGTATGTATGTATGTATGTATGTATGTATGTATGTATGGCAATTCAAAATTAAGCATATATAATTAAATATACATTATATATGTATAAACAAAAAATATTACTTTCTGATCCAGATTTGAACATACAGGTAACTGACCATTCATTACTGTACTCAAGGCGTTATAGACAGTACTACCTCCCTATGTACTTTGATGGATTCATCTTTGTGCATAGGCTCGAAGAGTAGTCGAAGACAGATACATATTTTATGTATATATACTTTAAGAAGATGAAACACATACTTCTGAAATACATGAATGTATTTGTATAGATGGTATGAATGTGCGTATATAAGCGTATGAATTTCACTGATTGCGTAGTCTCCGTGGCTAAGTAGGAGCGTCCGCGACTCTGTGTCGGCAGGTCGAGGGTTCGTGCCCCGTCACGGACTGAGGTTAGTAAGGGCATACACTCAGGGTAACGATTACATTTGCCAAAACAAGTCCTTCGCAAGAAGGCAACCGTCCTAGCCCTTAGTAGAAAAGGAAGTTCGAGACGTAAAACCGAATCATCATCAATTTCACTGATTGCAAGACCAATGGAAGGTCGAGTGAGTATATTTAACTTTTAGGAAAAACTTACTTAAATACTTGCCTAATAATACATTATATAGCATTATATGTAAGATGAGTAGCGGAGGTCTGTGTTGATCGTGGTAAATGCGTGTTTCTTGGATCGGTCACCCCCCTTTCAAGGGGGAATGGGGCTATGTATATGTATGTATAATTTTATAAAGGTATGGGAAGGATAGATTACTTGCTTTGCTGAAGTGTGCTTACTTTCCTTGCTATTCTGCTATGTGTTTTTTGCATATGCTGTCTCTCTCTCTCTCTCTCTCTCTCTCTCTCTCTCTCTCTCTCTCTCTCTCTCTCTCTCTCTCTCTCTCTCTCTCTCTCTCTCTCTCTCTCTCATATCATTATAGCTTACTCTTGGGCGGTGTAGGGGTAAAAATATTAATAAATATTAATGTACAGCTTTTTTACAAAAAAGAAAAAAAATGGTTAACTACAAAATTAATTTAGAAAATATATATTTAACAAAAATAATTAAATTAATCAAGTTCTGAATAAATTTACCATAAAATTTCCCAATTGATACAAAATTCAAAAATTTTTGGACAGGTAAAAAAAAAAAAAAATTAAGTAGTTTCCATATATTTTCTTTACTCATTAACTCATATCTCAATGACTCAAAGTAATAAGATATATTCACAAAGACAAAATATTGGGTAAAAATCACTGTATTTTACCATAGTTAATTCACAAGGATACCATATTCTTAAGGTAAATTTTGCAAATCTTCAATAACTCCTTTTTACCTAATGCAATATCCGAGGCTTAAGGGGGGTTTACACGGTCAAACGGTTCGTCGAACGCGGTTCGACAGACAAGTGTTTGAAGTGATGTTTGAACGTGTGAACGGGGTATTTGGGTTTCGTGTTCGACAACCAAATACTCCGTTCACACGTTCGATCATCACTTCAAACACTTGTCTGTCGAACCGCGTTCGACGAACCCTTTGACCGTGTAAACCCTCCTTAATGCAGTATCCGAGGCTTAGCATAAACTAACCTAATCTCTGCTTTAAAAAACTAACCTAATTCAGTCTAACCCAACCTGCAGGGACTCACGCATGCCCAGAAGACTCCAACTTCCTTCCCTTATTTTAGCTGGAAGGAGCCTCTTACTTGGCCTGGGCAAAAGAGGCTCCATCCAGACACATCCTCTCCGCTCTAGCCCCAGATGCATACTAACATGGTGTTATTCTCTTTTCTTGTCTTACAGCCGACGCTCAAGTGATCAGGACCGCGAAGCTAAAGGGTAGGCTCGTAGTTGCCTGCTTGTTGTGCATCTTGTGCAATGCAATATATATATATATATATATATATATATATATATATATATATATATATATATATATATATATATATATATATATATATATATATATATATAACCTCATTACCTTTAGTATAACCTATATTACCAACTATCTTTAAAAAAAAAGTGCTTTAATTTTCGAAAAAAAAAATTAGATGCAAAATAAATTATTTAAAAAAAAAATGGGAATTATAAAAAATGATCTTGAAGGAAGAGGAGAAATTTCTCAAAACTCAAAAAAAAAGAAAAAAAAAGATGAAATTGGAAATTAAAAATAAGCAAAATACTGATCAAAATCAAAGCACTTTTTTTTTTTCCTTTCTAAAGAGAGGTGTAGCTTTAGAAAGGCATAGCATTGGCATGATAGGCAAGCACTTGAAAACGGTGAAAAAAAGGCCTTTGAATTAAGGCAAAATATGAAGAGGTTAACAAACCTTTCTTCAAGTTAACTCATTAGTTAATCTTAAATGATAACACATCAATAGATAACAAATATCAAACAGGGTACGACCAGCACATATTAACCAGTTACACAAAATATTATGATGCATGTTGAGGTCGTTTCTTAGTATGGCATGGGTATGTTGAGGTCGTTTATAAGTATGGCATGGGTATGTTGTGGTCGTTTCTAAGAATGGCATGGGTATGTTGTGGTCGTTTCTAAGTATGGCATGGGTATGTTGAGGTCGTTTCAAAGTATGGCATAAGTATCCTGAAGTCGTTTGTAAGAATGGCATGGGTATGTTGAGGTCGTTTCGAAGTATGGCATGGGTATATTGAGGTCGTTTCTAAGTATGACATGGGTATGTTGAGGTCATTTCGAAGTATGGCATGGGTATGTTGAAGTCGTTTCTAAGTATGGCATGGATATGTTGAGGTCGTTTCTAAGTATGGCATGGGTATGTTGAGGTCGTTTCTAAGTATGGCATGGGTATGTTAAGGTCGTTTCTAAGTATGGCATGGGTATGTTGAGGTCGTTTCTAAATATGGCATGGGTATGTTGAGGTCGTTTCGAAGTATGGCATGGATATGTTAAGATCGTTTCTAAGTATGGCATGGGTAATGAGGTCGTTTCTAAGTATGGCATGGGTATGTTGAGGTCGTTTCTAAGTATGGCATGGGTATGTTGAGGTCGTTTCTAAGTATGACATGGGTATGTTGAGGTCGTTTCTAAGTATAGCATGGGTATGTTAAGGTCGTTTCTAAGTATGGCATGGGTATCCTGAAGTCGTTTCAAAGTATGGCATGGGTATGTTGAGGTCGTTTCTAAGTATGGCATGGGTATGTTGAGGTCGTTTATAAGTATGGCATGGGTATGTTGTGGTCGTTTCTAAGTATGGCATGGGTATGTTGTGGTCATTTCGAAGTATGGCATGGGTATGTTGAGGTCGTTTCTAAGTATGGCATGGGTATGTTAAGGTCGTTTCTAAGTATGGCATGGGTATGTTGTGGTCATTTCTAAGTATGGCATGGATATGTTAAGATCGTTTCTAAGTATGGCATGGGTAATGAGGTCGTTTCTAAGTATGGCATGGGTATGTTGAGGTCGTTTCTAAGTATGGCATGGGTATGTTGAGGTCGTTTCTAAGTATGGCATGGGTATGTTGAGGTCGTTTCTAAGTATGGCATGGGTATGTTAAGGTCGTTTCTAAGTATGGCATGGGTATCCTGAAGTCGTTTCAAAGTATGGCATGGGTATGTTGAGGTCGTTTCTAAGTATGGCATGGGTATGTTGAGGTCGTTTATAAGTATGGCATGGGTATGTTGTGGTCGTTTCTAAGTATGGCATGGGTATGTTGTGGTCATTTCGAAGTATGGCATGGGTATGTTGAGGTCGTTTCTAAGTATGGCATGGGTATGTTAAGGTCGTTTCTAAGTATGGCATGGGTATGTTGTGGTCATTTCTAAGTATGGCATGGGTATGTTGTGGTCGTTTCTAAGTATGGCATGGGTATGTTAAGGTCGTTTCTAAGTACGGCATGGATGAGGATGGCATGGTCACGGAGACATATGCATAAGTCTGTGGTGATTATATTGTACTTCAATTTATAGATTATGAACACAAAGGCATGGTATAATAAGGAGCATGTGAGATAATAAGCCATTAGATTATATTACTCTAGATGAATTATGTACAATTTTTACACATGGATATGTATGGCATGACTGAATACAGGATTATAAACATTTTCCTTGAAAACTCATTTCACTGAAATTACTCTCTACAATTGTACCAGATATATTATCTACTACTACTACTACTACTACTACTACTACTACTACTACTACTACTACTACTACTACTACTACTACTACATTAATACAGAGTATAAGAATATATCCAGACTTTTATTAGTGGCAGTAGAGAGGAAGCAAGCATCATAATTGAGTTTCTTATAAAACAATGAAAGGCTGCAATGTTATTGTCTGACTTTCAATGGCAACGGGACTCACTCACCTATATATTGCATAACACTGTCCAAAGTAATACTTGTAGAGAATAATTTATATAGATACAGTGAATACGTGCTTGGAGCTTTATGAGTATATGTTAGACATATAATTAGATGAAATGGATATCTCCCAGACTTGAGAGATCAAATGGAGATGAGGCGATACGGATCCATGCTATGTGCAGGGACATACAAGCCACCAGTACAAACTTGAGCATTTGCTGTGATAGACATAAATAATTTTCTGAGCAAGAGAGAGTTTCTGAAAACAGTCACGGCTATTTCAAGAGCCTATCAAGACAGAAGAGGCTTTCGTTGTCTCCCAGAGAATTCACTGAGAATGTGATTGAATAACACTGTTTCTAAAAGAAAATATCATAATTTTTTATTTTTATTTTAAATAGTAAATGGCTTCCACCAGCATTAAAGGTGACAAAAAGATCCATTTCTCTACAGGGAATCTGTTCAGATCAGAGTTAAATAAGAAATCATAAAATCACAAGAATGAGAGCTAGCTACATGCAGAAAGTAATGTAATGCGAAGAGAGAGACCATAAGTGTAGGAGAGGTAATGATATGGGTGTGGAGGGAAGGAGAGGAAGAAGAAGGCTGGAGTTCCGATGGAAGGATTATATAGAAAATTATATGCTGGACAAGGGGCTAAAGGAACAGGATACGCAAGAGAGGAAAAAGTGGGAGAGCTAGCAAGAAACAGCGACCCCATATAGAAATGGGTTAAATCTGAAGACAGAGAAGAAAAAAAATATATATATATATATTATTATTATTATTATTATTATTATTATTATTATTGACTCATACATACATCATTACATCAGAAAATTAACTTGATTAGAGCTGCGGGACGGTCATTAAATACTAAACACCCTTAAGGTCGTGAAGAGGCTGTATTATTATCATAAACACTTCTAACCCAATAATCACCACATCTACTGAGTGACTAGGAGCTATTACATGAGGGAAGCCATCACCCTCTCCTTTCAAACCCAAAGGTAAGCAAAGTTACTCCAGGAAAGGGAAGCTGGTTGAGTCCTCTTGGTGTAACTGACATTTGGTCCTCATAAAGTGAAAGTTGGGGCTATTTTTAATAAACTACCGAGGGTTCGGGTTTACGTCACGAACTCCCTCTTCTACTAAGGGCTAGAGGACGGGTGCCTTCTTGGGAAGGACTTGTTTTGGTAGATGTAATCGTTACCCTGAGTGTATGCCCTTACTAACCTCAGTCCGTGACATATAACTACCGAATTACATGGAAATTGGGACAGATCGAAAAACGTTTTTGGATTAATTTAGACAAAACGTTTAATTTGCCAGACTAAATTATATAAATGACAAAAGTATCTGTGAAGCTTACATGTAGTCACTGTGGTTCAAGTGGTAGCGTCCGCGACTCTGAGGTGTCAGGTCGAGGGTTCGCGCCCCGTCACGGTCTGAGGTTAGCAAGGGCATGCACTCAGGGTAACGATTACATATGCCAAAACAAGTCCTCCGTAAGAAGGCAACCATCCTAGCCTTTGGTAGAAAAGGGAGTTCGTGACGTAAAACCTAGTATCTGTCAAACGTACCAGGGATTTTGGTCAGTACTACAGTCATATTCTTGACACTTCACAAATCTCTAGATGAGATAATAATCTTAAGAAAAATAATTTAGGAGAATAAGTGTTACCCCACTCTTAGTGAATACAGCTTAAACCAATATGATCAACTTGGTTACTCAGATAAGTTTTGCTTTAAGAATGAGAAGAAAGGTATTCGTGAATCAAATCAATATTGCAATATTCGTGAAATATATCATTACAGAATAACTTCCGTAATTCGATGGTCTAAAGTTGGGAATCTCTCATCTGGTATGGAAATATAGATGTTATGGTATCATACTATAAGTATCAAAATTAATTCTATCTCATGAATCCGGACAGACACATTCTCGAATTAGGTGTGTGCAGAATAGCCTTTATGATGCGATGGTTTAAAGACCGAAATACCAAATCAAAAAGAACCCAACTTCAAACTGGCTCATCAAGTCAAAATTGATATTTTGCTGTTATAACACAGGTACTAAAATGTAGTTTTCTGAATGATGTCTGTGCACATAACTTTCGTGTAGCGATAGTTTAAAGACCAAAATGCTACATGAAAGAGAACCTAACCTCAGAACCTTCCAATTCATCATTAAAAGAAAAGGTGATATTTATTTATCATCGGTAATTCTAAATGGAAGGTGTGATGCCTGTTTTATTTAATAGTGAAATAATCGGTAGTAGGACAGTGTAGAAAGCCAGTGTCGGACGACAAAAGTGTCGAAAGAACCCCCCTAACCTAACCTCCTAAAATAAACTAACCTAACCTAAAATAAAACAAAGTAACCTAATCTAACCTAAGCTAACCTAGCCTAACCTAAACTAAAATAAAATTACCTGATCCTAATTTAACCTAACCTAACATTTCGACACTATGACTTTTCAACATTTTGTCTTTCACCACTGTCCTTCGACAATGTCAACGCACGCAATAAGCCAAGCCAGTTAGAACCTTTTCAACGCACGCAATAATCCAAGCCAGTTAGAACCTTATCAACGCACGCAATAAGCCAAGCCAGTTAGAACCTTGTCAACGCACGCAATAATCCAAGCCAGTTAGAACCTTGTCAACGCACGCAATAATCCAAGCCAGTTAGAACGCTTGTCAACGCACGCAATAATCCAAGCCAGTTTGAACCTTGTCAACGCACGCAATAATCCAAGCCAGTTAGAGCCTTATCAACGCACGCAATAAGCCAAGCCAGTTAGAACCTTGTCAACGTACGCTATAATCCAAGCCAGTTAGAACCTTGTCAACGCACGCAATAAGCCAAGCCAGTTAGAACCTTATCAACGCACGCAATAAGCCAAGCCAGTTAGAACCTTGTCAACGCACGCAATAAGCCAAGCCAGTTAGAACCTTGTCAACGCACGCAATAAGCCAAGCCAGTTTGAACCTTGTCAACGCACGCAATAATCCAAGCCAGTTAGAACCTTGTCAACGCACGCAATAATCCAAGCCAGTTAGAACCTTATCAACGCACGCAATAAGCCAAGCCAGTTAGAACCTTATCAACGCACGCAATAATCCAAGCCAGTTAGAACCTTATCAACGCACGCAATAATCCAAGCCAGTTAGAACCTTATCACGCACGCAATAATCCAAGCCAGTTATAACATTGTCAACGCACGCAATAAGCCAAGCCAGTTAGAACCTTGTCAACGCACGCAATAATCCAAGCCAGTTAGAACCTTGTCAACGCACGCAATAATCCAAGCCAGTTATAACCTTGTCAACGCACGCAATAAGCCAAGCCAGTTAGAACCTTGTCAACGCACGCAATAATCCAAGCCAGTTAGAACCTTATCAACGCACGCAATAATCCAAGCCAGTCAGACCCTGTACCTGCAGACTAGCCCGTGTTCTCCCTGACTGTTTTGCCTGGAATCAACATAAATAACGGAACTGAATAACTGAGTCAGTTAAATAAGAAACAGTTATCATAGATCATGGTTATATCTTCCGTGAAAGTACACGTAGCAGTACGTGTATGGAAAACGATGTGAATTCATGCATCTATGCACACAGAACGCGGATAATTAATGGATGACGCAGGTTTTCATGCATAGATACAGCTACTATTGTACAGTATTAGCAGAAATAAGTAAAAAATATATAGGGATTTAGTGGGAAAAAACGCTTCACTATAAGGGAAAAACACAGTTAGAGCGGAAAATAATTGGGATTTTTTTTTATGAGATTCAATATTTTTCCGTCTTTTATCGTCCCTTGTTAATCTGGACTTATTCTGTATAAGGAAAATGGAATTTTTCTTACATATTCCAAGACCAATTCATCTCCTGAAGATGCCATTTTTCCACGGAACCCACACATTTAATGGTGTACTCACTAAATCTGCTAAGTTGACAAGGGCTAAAACTCCGTATACAAAAACAGCTTTAGGTAACTGAGGCTGTCTAAGTAAAGAAAAAGGAATTTTTTTCTTACATATTCCAAGACCAATTCATCTCCTGAGGATGCCATTTTTCCACGGAACCCACACATTTAATGGTGTACTTACTAAATCTGCTAAGGTGACAGGGGCTAAGACGCCGTATATAATAATACCTCTAGGTAACTGAGGTTGTCTGAGCATCCTTGGGAAATTGATCTCTAGACTTGCTTAGTTGGAGCTAGGCTCTGAATCCCCTGAACCGCGGAAGGGACTTTTATATCATTCTATAAATAAGAGTTTTTTCTTTTATAATTTTATAGTGGGTAGAAAATGCATGCAAGATAGCAACATAAAAATAAAGATTTGAGTCTTATCTATTACGAAATGCGCAATAAAACCAAAGAGATAATAGTTCTGCGCATGGCTGTACGAAGTGGTTCATGCATACATAACTATAATTGGAGTATCATTAAGACACTTAAGTACCGTGGTTTCACGGCCACTCTGAGTAAGGGCTCGACTCGACGATCATTTGCCACGTATGGTGTTCAAGCATGTTACGGGACAGTGCATGACGTATATGACTATCATTTGAGTACTCATTAACACGATGAAGTACCTTGGTGTTCACGGTCACTATGACTAAGGTCTTAGCCACACGATCAGTTGTCACGGACGGTGTTCAAACAAGTTACGGGTCAGTTCAATATATTCATGAGAAAAGCAATACTCTTTTAGACGATCAACAACCGAGGTGTTCACACCACTATGATTAAGGGTTCAGCTACATGATCAGTTGCCACGGATGGTGTTCAAACACGTTACGGGTCAGTTCAATATATTCATGGGAAAACAATACTCTTTTAGACGATCAACAACCGAGGTGTTCACACCACTATGATTGAGGGTTCCGCTACATGATCAGTTGCCACGTATGGTGTTCAAGCAAGTTATGGGACCCACGTGGGTAGCCACGCATCTCTAACACCCACGTATAGTACCTGCAAACGAGGGGTAACTGCGGTTCAGTGTTGCTGTCTCTATTATCAGTGTTTCAATCACTGCTTTATTTCATGGTGTGGTTCTGACCAAGCTACGAAACTGATTATACAGCCAAA
>JAXCGZ010002793.1:0-35286 GCA_037179515.1 Halocaridina rubra | reverse complement strand
ACACACACAGAAATATTTATGCAACCTATGTGAGGCCAAAACTCGAATATGCAGCCCCCTTTTGGAATCCGCACTTGAAAAAGCACATAGCTAAGCTTGAAAAAGTTCAAAGACATGCCACGAAACTGGTGCCAGAAATACGCAATCTCAGTTATGATGAGAGGCTGAGGGAATTAGACTTACCATCACTCGAAGCTAGAAGAGTGAGGGGGGATATGGTGACAGTCTTTAAATTCCTTCATGGTTATGATAGAGTGGATAGGGATCGATATTTCGATATGGCTGGCTCTAGAACTAGAGGTCATAGTTTGAAGCTTCGTAAGAAAAGTTCTTTGCAGGATGTAAGGACATACTTTTTCAGTGTAAGAGTAGTTGATAATTGGAATTGGCTAAGCGAGGAGGTAGTTAATGCTATCTCAATCCATAGTTTTAAGGACAGGTATGATAAGTATCACTAAGTCTAAACTGGAACCGATCAGGAGACGGGAAGATACGAGCTTTGGGCTCTTTCCCGTAAACACAATTAGGTAATCACAATTAGGTAATCACACACACACACACACACACAGAAATATTTATGTAACCTATGTGAGGCCAAAACTCGAATATGCAGCCCCCTTTTGGAATCCGCACTTGAAAAAGCACATAGCTAAGCTTGAAAAAGTTCAAAGACATGCCACGAAACTGGTGCCAGAAATACGCAATCTCAGTTATGATGAGAGGCTGAGGGAATTAGACTTACCATCACTCGAAGCTAGAAGAGTGAGGGGGGATATGGTGACAGTCTTTAAATTCCTTCATGGTTATGATAGAGTGGATAGGGATCGATATTTTGATATGGCTGGCTCTAGAACTAGAGGTCATAGTTTGAAGCTTCGTAAGAAAAGTTCTTTGCAGGATGTAAGGAAATACTTTTTCAGTGTAAGAGTAGTTGATAATTGGAATTGGCTAAGCGAGGAGGTAGTTAATGCTATCTCAATCCATAGTTTTAAGGACAGGTATGATAAGTATCACTAAGTCTAAAATGGAACCGATCAGGAGACGGGAAGATACGAGCTTTGGGCTCTTTCCCGTAAACACAATTAGGTAATCACAATTAGGTAATCACACACACAAACACACACACACACACACACACACACACACACACACACACACACAGAAATATTTATGCAACCTATGTGAGGCCAAAACTCGAATATGCAGCCCCCTTTTGGAATCCGCACTTGAAAAAGCACATAGCTAAGCTTGAAAAAGTTCAAAGACATGCCACGAAACTGGTGCCAGAAATACGCAATCTCAGTTATGATGAGAGGCTGAGGGAATTAGACTTACCATCACTCGAAGCTAGAAGAGTGAGGGGGGATATGGTGACAGTCTTTAAATTCCTTCATGGTTATGATAGAGTGGATAGGGATCGATATTTCGATATGGCTGGCTCTAGAACTAGAGGTCATAGTTTGAAGCTTCGTAAGAAAAGTTCTTTGCAGGATGTAAGGACATACTTTTTCAGTGTAAGAGTAGTTGATAATTGGAATTGGCTAAGCGAGGAGGTAGTTAATGCTATCTCAATCCATAGTTTTAAGGACAGGTATGATAAGTATCACTAAGTCTAAACTGGAACCGATCAGGAGACGGGAAGATACGAGCTTTGGGCTCTTTCCCGTAAACACAATTAGGTAATCACAATTAGGTAATCACACACACACACACACACACAGAAATATTTATGTAACCTATGTGAGGCCAAAACTCGAATATGCAGCCCCCTTTTGGAATCCGCACTTGAAAAAGCACATAGCTAAGCTTGAAAAAGTTCAAAGACATGCCACGAAACTGGTGCCAGAAATACGCAATCTCAGTTATGATGAGAGGCTGAGGGAATTAGACTTACCATCACTCGAAGCTAGAAGAGTGAGGGGGGATATGGTGACAGTCTTTAAATTCCTTCATGGTTATGATAGAGTGGATAGGGATCGATATTTTGATATGGCTGGCTCTAGAACTAGAGGTCATAGTTTGAAGCTTCGTAAGAAAAGTTCTTTGCAGGATGTAAGGAAATACTTTTTCAGTGTAAGAGTAGTTGATAATTGGAATTGGCTAAGCGAGGAGGTAGTTAATGCTATCTCAATCCATAGTTTTAAGGACAGGTATGATAAGTATCACTAAGTCTAAAATGGAACCGATCAGGAGACGGGAAGATACGAGCTTTGGGCTCTTTCCCGTAAACACAATTAGGTAATCACAATTAGGTAATCACACACACAAACACACACACACACACACACACACACACACACACACACACACAGAAATATTTATGCAACCTATGTGAGGCCAAAACTCGAATATGCAGCCCCCTTTTGGAATCCGCACTTGAAAAAGCACATAGCTAAGCTTGAAAAAGTTCAAAGACATGCCACGAAACTGGTGCCAGAAATACGCAATCTCAGTTATGATGAGAGGCTGAGGGAATTAGACTTACCATCACTCGAAGCTAGAAGAGTGAGGGGGGATATGGTGACAGTCTTTAAATTCCTTCATGGTTATGATAGAGTGGATAGGGATCGATATTTCGATATGGCTGGCTCTAGAACTAGAGGTCATAGTTTGAAGCTTCGTAAGAAAAGTTCTTTGCAGGATGTAAGGACATACTTTTTCAGTGTAAGAGTAGTTGATAATTGGAATTGGCTAAGCGAGGAGGTAGTTAATGCTATCTCAATCCATAGTTTTAAGGACAGGTATGATAAGTATCACTAAGTCTAAACTGGAACCGATCAGGAGACGGGAAGATACGAGCTTTGGGCTCTTTCCCGTAAACACAATTAGGTAATCACAATTAGGTAATCACACACACACACACACACACACAGAAATATTTATGTAACCTATGTGAGGCCAAAACTCGAATATGCAGCCCCCTTTTGGAATCCGCACTTGAAAAAGCACATAGCTAAGCTTGAAAAAGTTCAAAGACATGCCACGAAACTGGTGCCAGAAATACGCAATCTCAGTTATGATGAGAGGCTGAGGGAATTAGACTTACCATCACTCGAAGCTAGAAGAGTGAGGGGGGATATGGTGACAGTCTTTAAATTCCTTCATGGTTATGATAGAGTGGATAGGGATCGATATTTTGATATGGCTGGCTCTAGAACTAGAGGTCATAGTTTGAAGCTTCGTAAGAAAAGTTCTTTGCAGGATGTAAGGAAATACTTTTTCAGTGTAAGAGTAGTTGATAATTGGAATTGGCTAAGCGAGGAGGTAGTTAATGCTATCTCAATCCATAGTTTTAAGGACAGGTATGATAAGTATCACTAAGTCTAAAATGGAACCGATCAGGAGACGGGAAGATACGAGCTTTGGGCTCTTTCCCGTAAACACAATTAGGTAATCACAATTAGGTAATCACACACACAAACACACACACACACACACACACACACACACACACACACACACACACACAGAAATATTTATGCAACCTATGTGAGGCCAAAACTCGAATATGCAGCCCCCTTTTGGAATCCGCACTTGAAAAAGCACATAGCTAAGCTTGAAAAAGTTCAAAGACATGCCACGAAACTGGTGCCAGAAATACGCAATCTCAGTTATGATGAGAGGCTGAGGGAATTAGACTTACCATCACTCGAAGCTAGAAGAGTGAGGGGGGATATGGTGACAGTCTTTAAATTCCTTCATGGTTATGATAGAGTGGATAGGGATCGATATTTCGATATGGCTGGCTCTAGAACTAGAGGTCATAGTTTGAAGCTTCGTAAGAAAAGTTCTTTGCAGGATGTAAGGACATACTTTTTCAGTGTGAGAGTAGTTGATAATTGGAATTGGCTAAGCGAGGAGGTAGTTAATGCTATCTCAATCCATAGTTTTAAGGACAGGTATGATAAGTATCACTAAGTCTAAACTGGAACCGATCAGGAGACGGGAAGATACGAGCTTTGGGCTCTTTCCCGTAAACACAATTAGGTAATCACAATTAGGTAATCACACACACACACACACACACACAGAAATATTTATGTAACCTATGTGAGGCCAAAACTCGAATATGCAGCCCCCTTTTGGAATCCGCACTTGAAAAAGCACATAGCTAAGCTTGAAAAAGTTCAAAGACATGCCACGAAACTGGTGCCAGAAATACGCAATCTCAGTTATGATGAGAGGCTGAGGGAATTAGACTTACCATCACTCGAAGCTAGAAGAGTGAGGGGGGATATGGTGACAGTCTTTAAATTCCTTCATGGTTATGATAGAGTGGATAGGGATCGATATTTTGATATGGCTGGCTCTAGAACTAGAGGTCATAGTTTGAAGCTTCGTAAGAAAAGTTCTTTGCAGGATGTAAGGAAATACTTTTTCAGTGTAAGAGTAGTTGATAATTGGAATTGGCTAAGCGAGGAGGTAGTTAATGCTATCTCAATCCATAGTTTTAAGGACAGGTATGATAAGTATCACTAAGTCTAAAATGGAACCGATCAGGAGACGGGAAGATACGAGCTTTGGGCTCTTTCCCGTAAACACAATTAGGTAATCACAATTAGGTAATCACACACACAAACACACACACACACACACACACACACACACACACACAGAGAGAAATATTTATGCAACCTATGTGAGGCCAAAACTCGAATATGCGCCCCCTTTTGGAATCCGCACTTGAAAAAGCACATAGCTAAGCTTGAAAAAGTTCAAAGACATGCCACGAAACTGGTGCCAGAAATACGCAATCTCAGTTATGATGAGAGGCTGAGGGAATTAGACTTACCATCACTCGAAGCTAGAAGAGTGAGGGGGGATATGGTGACAGTCTTTAAATTCCTTCATGGTTATGATAGAGTGGATAGGGATCGATATTTCGATATGGCTGGCTCTAGAACTAGAGGTCATAGTTTGAAGCTTCGTAAGAAAAGTTCTTTGCAGGATGTAAGGACATACTTTTTCAGTGTAAGAGTAGTTGATAATTGGAATTGGCTAAGCGAGGAGGTAGTTAATGCTATCTCAATCCATAGTTTTAAGGACAGGTATGATAAGTATCACTAAGTCTAAACTGGAACCGATCAGGAGACGGGAAGATACGAGCTTTGGGCTCTTTCCCGTAAACACAATTAGGTAATCACAATTAGGTAATCACACACACACACACACACACACAGAAATATTTATGTAACCTATGTGAGGCCAAAACTCGAATATGCAGCCCCCTTTTGGAATCCGCACTTGAAAAAGCACATAGCTAAGCTTGAAAAAGTTCAAAGACATGCCACGAAACTGGTGCCAGAAATACGCAATCTCAGTTATGATGAGAGGCTGAGGGAATTAGACTTACCATCACTCGAAGCTAGAAGAGTGAGGGGGGATATGGTGACAGTCTTTAAATTCCTTCATGGTTATGATAGAGTGGATAGGGATCGATATTTTGATATGGCTGGCTCTAGAACTAGAGGTCATAGTTTGAAGCTTCGTAAGAAAAGTTCTTTGCAGGATGTAAGGAAATACTTTTTCAGTGTAAGAGTAGTTGATAATTGGAATTGGCTAAGCGAGGAGGTAGTTAATGCTATCTCAATCCATAGTTTTAAGGACAGGTATGATAAGTATCACTAAGTCTAAACTGGAACCGATCAGGAGACGGGAAGATACGAGCTTTGGGCTCTTTCCCGTAAACACAATTAGGTAATCACAATTAGGTAATCACACACACACACACACACACAGAAATATTTATGTAACCTATGTGAGGCCAAAACTCGAATATGCAGCCCCCTTTTGGAATCCGCACTTGAAAAAGCACATAGCTAAGCTTGAAAAAGTTCAAAGACATGCCACGAAACTGGTGCCAGAAATACGCAATCTCAGTTATGATGAGAGGCTGAGGGAATTAGACTTACCATCACTCGAAGCTAGAAGAGTGAGGGGGGATATGGTGACAGTCTTTAAATTCCTTCATGGTTATGATAGAGTGGATAGGGATCGATATTTTGATATGGCTGGCTCTAGAACTAGAGGTCATAGTTTGAAGCTTCGTAAGAAAAGTTCTTTGCAGGATGTAAGGAAATACTTTTTCAGTGTAAGAGTAGTTGATAATTGGAATTGGCTAAGCGAGGAGGTAGTTAATGCTATCTCAATCCATAGTTTTAAGGACAGGTATGATAAGTATCACTAAGTCTAAACTGGAACCGATCAGGAGACGGGAAGATACGAGCTTTGGGCTCTTTCCCGTAAACACAATTAGGTAATCACAATTAGGTAATCACACACACACACACACACACACAGAAATATTTATGCAACCTATGTGAGGCCAAAACTCGAATATGCAGCCCCCTTTTGGAATCCGCACTTGAAAAAGCACATAGCTAAGCTTGAAAAAGTTCAAAGACATGCCACGAAACTGGTGCCAGAAATACGCAATCTCAGTTATGATGAGAGGCTGAGGGAATTAGAATTACCATCACTCGAAGCTAGAAGAGTGAGGGGGGATATGGTGACAGTCTTTAAATTCCTTCATGGTTATGATAGAGTGGATAGGGATCGATATTTTGATATGGCTGGCTCTAGAACTAGAGGTCATAGTTTGAAGCTTCGTAAGAAAAGTTCTTTGCAGGATGTAAGGAAATACTTTTTCAGTGTAAGAGTAGTTGATAATTGGAATTGGCTAAGCGAGGAGGTAGTTAATGCTATCTCAATCCATAGTTTTAAGGACAGGTATGATAAGTATCACTAAGTCTAAAATGGAACCGATCAGGAGACGGGAAGATACGAGCTTTGGGCTCTTTCCCGTAAACACAATTAGGTAATCACAATTAGGTAATCACACACACAAACACACACACACACACACACACACACACACACACACACACACACACACAGAAATATTTATGCAACCTATGTGAGGCCAAAACTCGAATATGCAGCCCCCTTTTGGAATCCGCACTTGAAAAAGCACATAGCTAAGCTTGAAAAAGTTCAAAGACATGCCACGAAACTGGTGCCAGAAATACGCAATCTCAGTTATGATGAGAGGCTGAGGGAATTAGACTTACCATCACTCGAAGCTAGAAGAGTGAGGGGGGATATGGTGACAGTCTTTAAATTCCTTCATGGTTATGATAGAGTGGATAGGGATCGATATTTCGATATGGCTGGCTCTAGAACTAGAGGTCATAGTTTGAAGCTTCGTAAGAAAAGTTCTTTGCAGGATGTAAGGACATGCTTTTTCAGTGTAAGAGTAGTTGATAATTGGAATTGGCTAAGCGAGGAGGTAGTTAATGCTATCTCAATCCATAGTTTTAAGGACAGGTATGATAAGTATCACTAAGTCTAAACTGGAACCGATCAGGAGACGGGAAGATACGAGCTTTGGGCTCTTTCCCGTAAACACAATTAGGTAATCACAATTAGGTAATCACACACACACACACACACACAGAAATATTTATGTAACCTATGTGAGGCCAAAACTCGAATATGCAGCCCCCTTTTGGAATCCGCACTTGAAAAAGCACATAGCTAAGCTTGAAAAAGTTCAAAGACATGCCACGAAACTGGTGCCAGAAATACGCAATCTCAGTTATGATGAGAGGCTGAGGGAATTAGACTTACCATCACTCGAAGCTAGAAGAGTGAGGGGGGATATGGTGACAGTCTTTAAATTCCTTCATGGTTATGATAGAGTGGATAGGGATCGATATTTTGATATGGCTGGCTCTAGAACTAGAGGTCATAGTTTGAAGCTTCGTAAGAAAAGTTCTTTGCAGGATGTAAGGAAATACTTTTTCAGTGTAAGAGTAGTTGATAATTGGAATTGGCTAAGCGAGGAGGTAGTTAATGCTATCTCAATCCATAGTTTTAAGGACAGGTATGATAAGTATCACTAAGTCTAAAATGGAACCGATCAGGAGACGGGAAGATACGAGCTTTGGGCTCTTTCCCGTAAACACAATTAGGTAATCACAATTAGGTAATCACACACACAAACACACACACACACACACACACACACACACACACACACACACACACACACAGAAATATTTATGCAACCTATGTGAGGCCAAAACTCGAATATGCAGCCCCCTTTTGGAATCCGCACTTGAAAAAGCACATAGCTAAGCTTGAAAAAGTTCAAAGACATGCCACGAAACTGGTGCCAGAAATACGCAATCTCAGTTATGATGAGAGGCTGAGGGAATTAGACTTACCATCACTCGAAGCTAGAAGAGTGAGGGGGGATATGGTGACAGTCTTTAAATTCCTTCATGGTTATGATAGAGTGGATAGGGATCGATATTTCGATATGGCTGGCTCTAGAACTAGAGGTCATAGTTTGAAGCTTCGTAAGAAAAGTTCTTTGCAGGATGTAAGGACATACTTTTTCAGTGTAAGAGTAGTTGATAATTGGAATTGGCTAAGCGAGGAGGTAGTTAATGCTATCTCAATCCATAGTTTTAAGGACAGGTATGATAAGTATCACTAAGTCTAAACTGGAACCGATGAGGAGACGGGAAGATACGAGCTTTGGGCTCTTTCCCGTAAACACAATTAGGTAATCACAATTAGGTAATCACACACACACACACACACACAGAAATATTTATGTAACCTATGTGAGGCCAAAACTCGAATATGCAGCCCCCTTTTGGAATCCGCACTTGAAAAAGCACATAGCTAAGCTTGAAAAAGTTCAAAGACATGCCACGAAACTGGTGCCAGAAATACGCAATCTCAGTTATGATGAGAGGCTGAGGGAATTAGACTTACCATCACTCGAAGCTAGAAGAGTGAGGGGGGATATGGTGACAGTCTTTAAATTCCTTCATGGTTATGATAGAGTGGATAGGGATCGATATTTTGATATGGCTGGCTCTAGAACTAGAGGTCATAGTTTGAAGCTTCGTAAGAAAAGTTCTTTGCAGGATGTAAGGAAATACTTTTTCAGTGTAAGAGTAGTTGATAATTGGAATTGGCTAAGCGAGGAGGTAGTTAATGCTATCTCAATCCATAGTTTTAAGGACAGGTATGATAAGTATCACTAAGTCTAAAATGGAACCGATCAGGAGACGGGAAGATACGAGCTTTGGGCTCTTTCCCGTAAACACAATTAGGTAATCACAATTAGGTAATCACACACACAAACACACACACACACACACACACACACACACACACACACACAGAAATATTTATGCAACCTATGTGAGGCCAAAACTCGAATATGCAGCCCCCTTTTGGAATCCGCACTTGAAAAAGCACATAGCTAAGCTTGAAAAAGTTCAAAGACATGCCACGAAACTGGTGCCAGAAATACGCAATCTCAGTTATGATGAGAGGCTGAGGGAATTAGACTTACCATCACTCGAAGCTAGAAGAGTGAGGGGGGATATGGTGACAGTCTTTAAATTCCTTCATGGTTATGATAGAGTGGATAGGGATCGATATTTCGATATGGCTGGCTCTAGAACTAGAGGTCATAGTTTGAAGCTTCGTAAGAAAAGTTCTTTGCAGGATGTAAGGACATACTTTTTCAGTGTAAGAGTAGTTGATAATTGGAATTGGCTAAGCGAGGAGGTAGTTAATGCTATCTCAATCCATAGTTTTAAGGACAGGTATGATAAGTATCACTAAGTCTAAACTGGAACCGATCAGGAGACGGGAAGATACGAGCTTTGGGCTCTTTCCCGTAAGCACAATTAGGTAATCACAATTAGGTAATCACACACACACACACACACACAAGAAATATTTATGTAACCTATGTGAGGCCAAAACTCGAATATGCAGCCCCCTTTTGGAATCCGCACTTGAAAAAGCACATAGCTAAGCTTGAAAAAGTTCAAAGACATGCCACGAAACTGGTGCCAGAAATACGCAATCTCAGTTATGATGAGAGGCTGAGGGAATTAGACTTACCATCACTCGAAGCTAGAAGAGTGAGGGGGGATATGGTGACAGTCTTTAAATTCCTTCATGGTTATGATAGAGTGGATAGGGATCGATATTTTGATATGGCTGGCTCTAGAACTAGAGGTCATAGTTTGAAGCTTCGTAAGAAAAGTTCTTTGCAGGATGTAAGGAAATACTTTTTCAGTGTAAGAGTAGTTGATAATTGGAATTGGCTAAGCGAGGAGGTAGTTAATGCTATCTCAATCCATAGTTTTAAGGACAGGTATGATAAGTATCACTAAGTCTAAAATGGAACCGATCAGGAGACGGGAAGATACGAGCTTTGGGCTCTTTCCCGTAAGCACACTTAGGTAATCACACACACATGCACACAAATTTATCCACAACTTTGAATAGTATTTCAAAATCTCTAAATATATACTTGTCATCTTTTGTTAAGTGATATCCTAAACAATATTCAATTATGTGAGTGTTATTTTTTATCATGTTTCACACTATTCATGCAAGTGGAGGTACGAGTAAATTCATGAATGTGTTTAAACACTAAGATGCATTTCGAGGTCCATGGGCCACTTCATTCAACTTTCGGCGAGCGTCAAACTTTGCTATTATGTTTGGAGTATAAATGAAATTAGTCACGATTTCACTAGCCATTTTTATGAAAGGATGCCACGTTCTCTCTTATTCAGCTACTGGTGGGACTAAGGCACTTCAACACCCTCATACATGGAGAAAGTCGTTGTCATGGAAGGCATCTTGCTGCTGTAAAACTCGCAGCCAAGAGCGAACAACGTACCCTTTTGATCACAGGAAGACCTACTGGTAATGAGAAAGAACAACGAAAGCACTACTACTACTACTACTACTACTACTACTACTACTACTACTACTAATAATAATAATAATAATAATAATAATAATAATAATAATAATAATAATAATAATAATAATAATAGTATTAATAACAATAATAATGATAATAATAATAATAATAATAATAATAATAATAATAATAATAATAATAATAATAATAATAATAATAATAATAATAATAATAATAATAATAATAATAATACCTATTATTATTATTATTATTATTATTATTATTATTATTATTATTATTATTATTATTACTTGGGGGAGCATCAAGCTTAATTTGATGCTGGCCCCAAGCCCGTGCTTATGGAGAGAGTTCGTGTTAGGGTGGACATCCTGCCGTTACATTATGTGTAAACTAGCCTCAAAAGACGGTAATGATAAACAGCGTCGGAACCGTGTGAAATTGGGAAGAGTTGCAGATGAAGAACTCTCTCTCTCTCTCTCTCTCTCTCTCTCTCTCTCTCTCTCTCTCTCTCTCTCTCTCTCTCTCTCTCTCTCTCTCTCTCTCTCCAATGCTCAAGTTACTGCATAATAAGTAAACAAAGGCTTTATTTTGTTTACCTAATTAGATCTTGTTAGAAACTATTGTCAGTTTGCCATTAAAGTAATGAACATAAAATTTTAAAAATGCTTCTTCCTCTAAGTAAGAATTATTAATAGACCCCCATCCCCTTGCAATAAATGAAATAAGATAAGATAAACTACAATGAAATAACATAAAATAAGATAAAAGAGAAGTTAGTATCCGTAGTTTAATAAGAATGGCTTTCATAGCTCCCCACCCCCCGTCACTCCTTAGCTAGTATCGTTATAGTTTATGATTATTACTCCTTCTAGCTATATAATTTATACGAAAAGTAAAGAAGTACTTTTTTAGTTAGGTCACTGGTTGTATCATTAGGAGTGTTACGTGGTATGATGGAACAGACTAATCTGCCATTCCAAGGAACAAAGTTCGAGACCGTCTCCAAACTTCAAAAATGAAGTGTTCGAATAATCATCTTCAGGCAGTGGAATGAACATTACTGGCATCTGTTGCCTACTAACTACGACAATCTCACAAGGGATAGTAAGTATACCAGTGTAAAGGGCCGGACAATGGAGTATTTGCATGTATGCTTGTATATGTACATGCGCATGTTGTTGTTGTTTTCTTTCCTGAATGTATACTCTCACATGCATGTATATATATGTATATGTATGTACGTGTGTGTATGTGTATATGTGTATATATGTGTGCATGCATATATATAGGTGGAAAGGACCACTAACTCTTTGCTGAAATGACTACCACAAATTCTCTCTCTCTCTCTCTCTCTCTCTCTCTCTCTCTCTCTCTCTCTCTCTCTCTCTCTCTCTCTCTCTCTCTCTCCTCTCTCTCTCTCTCTCTCTCTCTCTCCTAGCTATGTATAATGATGAAGCCCCAGTGACACATCTATTTACTCATTTAATCTTTGGCGTCTTTTTTTCCTCATTCTCTCAACCAGTGTCAAGCCTTCATCTTGGAAGCATGCTCTAGTGCAACCTGTTCTTAAGAAGGGTGACCGCTCTGTTCCATCAAACTACCGACCTATTGCCCTAACCACTTCTATCGCTAAAGTTTTCGAATCTTTGCTCAGTCCTCACGTTTGGAATGTCTTGAATCTAATTCGCTTATCTCCAATCACCAGTACGACTTCTGCAAGACAAATATCCTTGGTGACTTCCTGTCCTATCTTACTCATGTATGGTCGTCTTCTGTGAGGAACTATGGGGAATCCTTTTCCGTCGCCCTTGATATATCTAAGGCTTTTGACAGAGTCTGGCACAAGGCTCTGTTGGCCAAACTCCCAGCCTATAGCTTTACCTCTCCTCTCTCTTCTCTGATTTCCAGTTTTCTTTCTGACCATTTTATATCTGTGGTAGTTGATGGTGCAACATCTAGCTCATTCTCTGTCACCAGTGGTGTTCCACAGGGCTCTGCTCTTTAATGTACTCTGTTCCTTCTCTTCATCAATGACCTTCTATAGTCTCCATCATCCTCTCTTCTTCACGCCTTTGGTGACCAGTCTACCCTTCATTTTTCCTCTTCCTTTCCTTCAAAATCTTTATCTGCTACTCGTCATCAGTCTCATATCACTCTTTCTTCTACTCTCAGCTCCGATATGCAGAAAATATCTGATGTGGGCCCAAAATTCATTTAAATTTAATACTTCAAGACACAGTTTCTGGTTATCTCTTTATTTTCTTTTCCTCCTGATAGCCCCATTGTCTTCGAAACTAACAAAATTTACCATTTTAATTCTATCAGTTATACTAGAAATTTATATTGCCTCTAATTTGTCTTGGAGGAATCACATACTCTAAATTTCTAAATTTGCATCCAAAAAATTGGGGGTTCTGTTGCGTTTTCGTCATTACTTTTGCTCTTTACAGTTACTTAAAATCTATGAAAGTCTTATCCATCCCTGCTTAGAATACTGCTCATACATCTGGGGTGCTTCTTCTTATACTTGATAGGGTTGAATATAAGGCAGTCAGACTCATTGTTTATGCTTCTCTTACTTTCATTCTGGACTCTTTCTCTTTGCCGTAAAGTATCATCCCTTTCTATTTTCTATCCCTACTACTTCCATCGCTTCTCTGATGAGTTAGCGAATTGCATCCCTCCCCCACTGCCAAGGCCGCGTAACACTGGTTCATTTCATCCCTGCTTGGTATATCTTTGTATAGTAAGCATTTAAATCTTCCCTTTTCAAGATGATTGTCTAATAACTAGAAGAAAATGTTACAGCTTCATTTCTCTATTTTATCTCTCTCTTCATCGGCCCACTTTCCCGGTTAGAAAGAATGTTGAAATGACCTGATTAGAAAAAAGAAAGAATATAAAAAGTAAAATAGATATCAAGGTTAATCCTATATTTCGTTTTTCTCCCAACCGACTTGTTGGGGTAGGCGCTTATAGGATAAATTGAGGCCTTTTGTAGGGAAGGTTTGATCGCCTCCTGAACGTCTTCCGCTTTTTCCTTTTCCTCGTGACCCTCATCCTCCTCTTTCTCGGCCTTTTTCACTCTCCTCCCTCTCCGCTTCTACATCGCCACACATTCCTATTCTTCCTCGTCGTCCATCTAAGGCTTTTATCCTCTTCCTTCTCTTCTCCCTCCTTAGTTCCTTCTCGCTCTCCTCGTTCGTTACTTTTTTTCCTTCTTCCTTCTTTACATTGCAATTTGCATCCTTCTACCATTCTGATCTTCATTTGCCTTTTTCCTTTTCTTCATTCATTCATCCTCTTATTTACCTTCATCTCCCTCCCCTGTTTCCTTAGTTCCCTTTTCTCCTCATTTTTCAACCTGCTCCTTCTGACTTTTATGTCTCCTCTTTTAGCACTCCTCTCCTATGTTTCTTTAACTCCTTTTCTCCTCATCCTCTTCAGCCCTCATTTCTTCCCCCTTTCCTTCTCCTCTCAGAAGCTTTCTGTCTCCCTTTTTACTCTCTCATATGTTGGTTGTTGTTGATCTTTTTTACCTGACGAATTGCTCTTTCTCTCCTTCCTCCCCATCAAATTCCTCTCTCTCTCATCTTATTCTAAAGCGCAACTTTTTTAAAATTTTTATTTGAATTTGTTTACGCCTCTGTTTCTGCTTTTCTCCCTGAGGGAAGGGATGAGAATACTTCCTCCGTGTTCCCCTGCGTGTCATAAAAGTCGACTAAATAGGGCGGAGCGTAGGAACTGGGAATCTCCTCCTCTGTATTTACTTCCCACAAAAGTCAAAGTATTTTCTTTGACTTAGTCACCTCCTTATAAGGGGGAATATGGCTTTGGTATATGGATAGTTGGATTTCTGCTTTTCTCCAAAGACATTTCTTTCAAAGTATCAATTACTCTATTAACCTTAGACTTTCTTCAAGGGAAGAGACTATAATGGTTAGTTATTAAAGCATGTCTTCTTGTGATTCAATATCTCTACCTAACCAAAAAGAATTTGTGGTTGAGCTATCTCATAATTTATGATAAATCAAGATTTGTATATATATATATATATATATATATATATATATATATATATATATATATATATATATATATATATATATTGCTTGATTGATTGATTGTATATATATATATATATATATATATATATATATATATATATATATATATATATATATATATATATATATATATATATATATATATATAAATATATATATATATATATATATATATATATATATATATATATATATATATATATATATATATATATATATATATATATATATATATATATATATATATAAATATATATATATATATATATATATATATATATATATATATATATATATATATATATATATATATATATATATATATATATATATATATATATATATATATATGCCTAACACATGCTTTTTACATTGTTTTAAATGCCCGGTGAGTATTGTCACAATTATATAGCCTCCACTCTTATACTGTCTGTTTTTATGCATATTTTAAGCACTTTGAGCATACAAAGCATGTCGATTTGCCAAACTTTCTCTTCCCATGGGATGATTACTGCTTTCGAACCCGCAACCCTGATCAAGTAACCCTAATAGCTGCCGAGATTATAACCTCAGGAATGAAGGCTTTAATCCCCTCCTCCATGAATACTTTTTCTCCCCCTAATCCTTGGTTTGACCGTGCCTGCTCCATGGCTAATCAGACATAGATTGGGCATGCTGTTCGTACCAAGCCTCTCCTTCTGATTTAACTCGCCCTGCTTGATACAGTAGGAACTGCTGCGCTTCTCAGATTCGAAGGTCTAAAGCTTCCTTTTTAAGACGGAAAGTTGATGGCCTTTACTCCTCTCCTACTAAAATATGATTCTGGTCCTTAGCCAAAAACCTCTCCAAAAACTTCAGTAACTCAAGCTTTCCCCCTCTCATTCGTTCTGGTGGTTCTATGGCTTGCTTTCCCACTGATAAAGCTCTTTGGCTCTCATTTTTCTGCCAACACTTCCATATGCAATTCCAGCGCACCTGTCCCTCATACTTTACTCCTCTCTAACCTTATGCCCTCCGATGGTTTCTCCGCAAGGTTCCTTAAGGAGTTTGCAGATGAACTGGCTCCTGTGGTTTGCCGTCTTCTGTGCCTCATTATCTCAACCTGTATATATCCTTCATCTTGGAAGCATGCTCTAGTTTAACCTGTTGCTAAGAATGGTGACCACTCTATTCCTTCAAACTACCGACCTATTGCCCTAACCTCTGCTATAGCTAAAGTACTTGAAACTTTGCTCAATTCTCTCTTCTTGAAATGTTCGGATCTAACTTACTTATCTCCAATCACAAGTACGGCTTCCACAAGGATGATCCATTGGTAACCTCCTGTCCTATCTAACTCATTTACGGTCATCTTCTCTGAGGAACTATGGGGAATTCTCTGTCATCGCTCTTGATATTTTTCAGGCTTTTGACAGTGTCTGGCATAAGGGGCTCTGTTGGCCAAAGTCCCTGCTTATGGCTTTACCCCTTCTCTTTGTTCTCTGATTTCCGATTTTCTTTCTGACCGTTTATTATCTGTGGTTGTTGATTATATAACATCTAGCTCATTTCCTGTTACCAGTGGTGTTCCACAAGACTCTATTCTTTCACCTATTCGTTTCCTTCTTTTCATTAGTGATCTTCTTCAGTCCCCATCCTCCTCTCTTCTCCATGCCTTTGTCGATGATTCTACCCTTCATTTTTCCTCTGTCTTTTTTTTACAACCTTCATCTGCTACTCGTAATCAATCTCGTAACACTCTGTTTTCTACTTTTGTGTGGGGTTCAA
This sequence comes from Halocaridina rubra, assembly GCA_037179515.1. Taxonomy (NCBI): domain Eukaryota; kingdom Metazoa; phylum Arthropoda; class Malacostraca; order Decapoda; family Atyidae; genus Halocaridina; species Halocaridina rubra. Next base: position 18,678 of record JAXCGZ010002793.1, on the reverse strand, counting down.
TGCCTCTTTATTTTCTTCTCCTGCTGATAGCCCTATTTTCTTTGAGACTAGCGAAATTTACCCTCTTAATTTTATGAACATATAAGGAATCCAGGTAGCCTCTAGCTTGTCATGGAGGAATCATTTAATTCAACTTTTACATCTGCATCCAAAAAGCTGGGGTTAAATTTCGTTTTTGTCATTACTTTTCCTCTTTACAGTAACTTAAATCTATAAAGGTCTTATCCATCCCTGCTTGGAGTATTGCTCGTACATCTGAGGTGCTTATTATACACTTCTCCTTGATAGGGTTGAATCTAAGGCATTCAAACTCGTTAATGACCCTTCTCTTAGTTTTATTCTGGATTTTCTTTCGCTTTGCAGTAAAGTATCATTCCTTTCTCTTTTCTATCGCTACTACCTCCTTCGCTGCTCTGATGAGTTAGCAAATTGCATCCCTCCCCCACTGCCAAGGCCGCGTAACACTCGCCAAGCGGCCTCGTCTCACAGGTACTGTGTGGAGAGTTGTATCTCGTGGATTGGTCGATGCAGCGACTGCTTCTTTCTATCCACCTCCAGACTCTGGAACTTTCTTCCTCCATCTGTCATTTGTATTTCTTTTAACATATTTTTCTTCTAAAAACGGAATTATCGTCATCTCAGGGCCTAATTCCGCCATATCTCTAGGTCCTCTGTACTTCGACTATTCTTTCAGTCTGTCCTTTCCTGTTGTGTATCATTCCCTTATTTTTGCTTTGTCCCTAACCTTATTATTTGATTTAATGTGTTTTTCGTGCCTGGGTATGATGAGGGCAATTTCCTAGCCTGTTCCTGCGTCACACTCATGAAAAACAATCTCTAGTATCTTTAAGATCTGCTATTTCCATTCTCAAAGATTTGGAATATTGATAGTTTGAAGACAGAAGCAGAGTTTCTTTGGAGGTACTAAGAAATGAGCAATGTCTCCAGCGACCATCGAGTTTTTTTTATTATACCTTTCATATAACACAGCGTTATGGATAATTTTCTTCATCAGTAGCTTTTATTTGAAATACAAAGACTATACAACATGTGTATGATATGATTGTCAGTTTTTAAAGGATACAAGATTAAGTAATAATTTTTTTTAATATTTTCAGTTAATCTATATAGTTTATATATACGAGATTGAAATTAATGATGATTATAATCTATAGTTACATGTACCATAAGTCGGTTTACATTTGTTTTTATTATTCATTCGTTCGTATCCTCGAAGCACTTCAGTCAGTTACACATTCTTGTATACATTTACTGACACAGATTAATTCCTGACCTCAAGCACAAACTAACAACAACTGATACATTAAAGTATAATTGTCATTATTTGACGTAGCAATTCAAATAAAATTCAACCTTTAAAGCTTAGAAATAAGTTCTATACCATCCATAAAACTAGAGAAGCGTGCCATAAACCTAAATAATCTGGTCCTAACGGTATTCCGCGTGTGTGTGTGTGTGTGTGTGTATCTCGTCCGACATGTTTTTTTTTTCCTTGGTTGGGATTGATTGAGGGAACCAGAGAGTATGTGACCAAACTTGTTCCTTGTTTAAAGTTTTATTTCAACTCGCATGAAGCTGATATGTTTTTATTGTTATTGCCTTCTGATAAAACACACAATATTTTGACGTGTATACGTCCGGAACGAGTTTATTGTGACTTCCGTTAATTAAAACACAATTTTAATTTTGTTTCTTTTCCTCTTTCTTATTTCTTACTTTTTTCAGTTTGGACTCCTCTTTAGCTCTGTTTCTTTTTATTTTATCTGTTTTCAAAATGCATCCTGTTTAACCTAGCATCTGAGTTTTTTTTTTAATTTTATTTGTAAATTACATCGCAAATAATTTACCAAAAGTCGTGCCAGAATGTGTAGAAATGGGTCTTAATCAACATCATAACGAATCTTATATACGAAGTTTTTTTTTTTTATTAAAAATAAAAGTACGAATATGTGCAGGAAATGACGATGTATAATGAGTTGCGTGATAATGAAAATCAATATCTCATTTGCACTTTTGTAAATTGCCTCATGTTACGACACTTTCTTCATTTTCGACAAATATGTCAGCATTTTTTGATAGAATTTTCGATAATTTTCGACCCCTTTGAGAGTTATATACCAATTAGTTTTTGATGTTTGTTATGTTACTCTGCGTAAGCTCATTCACCTATGCACGAGCTCTTCCTACGTAAGGACCACTCATGAATGGTAGGTCTTGATATTCCACCCAAGGGTGGAATAGGTCGTGGTGGAGCCCGTAGAAAAAAACGAATGCATTTCTCATTCTCCTGTCACAGATCGACCAATAAAAGACGTAACTCAGAAGAGAGGCGGTGCTAATAAATGCAAAGAGAAATGACATAGGTATAATATAATACTGTCACTTTATCAGAATGCAGCAATGCTTTACTGCATATATATTCACCTTACTTGAGTTGTAAAGATATCAAAGTAGATAATAATATATATGATCTTATATGACGTACTTCTTCAAGCATATTAGAAAGATCATATCGTCTTTTTCTTTATCTGTCGACATTCATTTAAAACCATAATTTGCTTGCTTAAACACAAAGGTCCTTGTAATGAATGAGGAGTCCATTGGACTTAAACTGTCTGTATTTTAGTAGAATGGATTGTTAGGTTGTTGAATGTATGTTTCAGGAAAGGGAGAGTCCCACTTGAATGAAGGAGTGCATGCGTAGTTTCAATTTATAGAGGGAAAGGTGATAGGTATGAGTATAGTAGTTTTAAAGGAATTAGTTTGTTGCGAGTAGTTGGTAAGGTATATGGAAGCGTGTTAATCGGAAGAATTAGGAAAGGTACTGAGAGACTGATTCGGAAAGAGCAGTGTGGGTTCAGGAGAGGAAGAGGATATGTGAATCAGGTGTTTGTGGTAAGTCAGGTGTATGACAAGTTCTTGGAGAAAGGTAGAGACAATTTTTGGGCTCTTATGGACAGGGTAGATAGAGAAGGGTTGTTGAATGTGTTGCAACTGTATGAAATAAGTGGGAAGTTTGTTGAATGCGGTGAAGAGTTTTTACATGAATAGTAGAGCATGTGTGGGAGTCAAGTATGGTATAAGTGATTGGTTTAAGGTGAATGTAGGGTTATGTCAGTATTGTGTCATGTTGCCATGCTTGTTTAATGTATATATGGAGGGAATGGTAAGGGAAGTAAATGAATGAGTATTAGACAGAGGTTTAGTACTAGAGGGTGAGAATGGAAAGTTGTGGCAATTGAATTAGTTGCTATTTGCGGATGATACTGTACTGGTGGCTGACACTGAGAATGAATTGAATAATTTGGTTACTGAGTTTGTTAGGGTGTGAAAGAAGGAAGTTGCGGGTGAATATTTGCAAAAGTAAAGTCATGAGATGCTCTAGGAGTATTAAAGTTGGCAGATTGAATGTAGGAGTGAATGGGGAGTTGCTTGAACACGTTGAGAATTTTAAGTATATGGGGTCACATGCATCAGGGAGTGGACGAGTGGATGTACAGGTAAGTCATAGAGTGAAGGAAGCAAGTAAATGTCTTGGTGGGTTGAAAAGTGTAATGAGAAATAGATATTTGGGAATGACTGCAAAGAGAAGGATATATGAAGATGTGATTGTGCCGACACCATTGTATGGAACAGAGACTTGGAATGCTAAAGGGGATGAAAGGAACAAGTTGAATGTAATGGAGATGAGATGTTTGAGATGTATGATTTGTGTATCTAGAATAGATAAAGTATGAAATGATTATGTCAGGCAAAGAATGGGTTTTAGAAAGGAAGCATTAGGATAGGTTAGATCAGAGAGTGTTGAGTTGGTTCGGACACATGGAAAGGATGAGCAATGAACGAATAGTGAAGAGAGTGTGGAGTGCAGAAGAGATTGGAGTTAGGTCAAGAGGAAGACCTTGAATAAGATGACTGGCTGGCGTGAAAAGGGCATTGAATGCACGTGGATTGTCAGTGGAGCAGGGAAGAGTGCATGCAATAGATAGGAATGAGCGGACAATGAGGGCCAAAGGGATTTCTCACACCTGCTAGCTCAGTGAACTGTGATTGATGAGTGTGAGGGAAGTTGCCAATATGTTGAAGCGGTGGGGTTAAATCATCTGCGTCTGTCAGGACCCATTATAGAATACTCTTACCCGCCTACCTTGTGGATGACCCAAGCAGGGTGGAAGGGAGGGAAATTTGGCAATCCTTTATCCCCAAGGAGCTAAGCAGAGAGGTTGAGGTATGTGTGGATCGTGGTGAATGCGTATTTATTGGCTCGGCCATCCCCTTACAAGGAGGAATGAGGCCATGTGTATATGTAAGTATGCATTTTGATAACCATAAAAAAATATGCTTTCAAAACTTTTCTTGTTTAGTTCATTGTTACGAAATTCTGCTAATGGACCCCTCACCAGGATAGCCAATATGGAGTGTAAATAAGTTTTTGAGGAAGTATTTTATAGTCCTTCAGTACTTCCTAACGTATTTAAGAGGGTAAAGCTGGCATCTTGCGTTTCCTAGCCCTTGTTAACACTACAACCTTAATAGGGACCTATAACATATGCTTGAGAAATGCCTCAGCTTGCCTACCACGTAACTAATTTCATTAGAGAGACAGAAGATTAGTGACGGTTATCGTCTAACTCCTGTCAACTCAGAAGGCTTCATGAGTATAGACTTGTATAATTTGCAGGCCAGTGGTGATGGTAGCTTTATTATAGTCACAAGCAAGATAGGCATCGATAGATTTATCATAAATTAATGCAATATAGGTTTTAGTGGCGTCCTCTTCTCCGAGACTCTGCCAACGTGGTATGCTTCATGAGTAATAATTTGATGGGGCCTTACTCTTCAAAATAGAGAGACAGATATGATGTTCGTTTGCATAGTTATAAAATATTATATTTGATGTTATATCTACATCGTATTTGGTAAGTGTATTAGTGTCCAGTGTTAAAATAAAGAGAAAGATCGATTACAGAAGAATGTGACAGAAAAAATAGACAAGAACAAAGTAGGAAGAGAGGAAAAAGAAGTTAAAGAAAAAGAGGAAAATTTCGTAGCTAATTAGCTAGTTATATAGATAAAAATCTAGAAAAAAATCACGCTACCTAGATAAATAGATAGTTAGGTGTTAATATATATATATATATATATATATATATATATATATATATATATATATATATATATATATATATATATATATATATACATAGATAGATAGATAGATAGATAGATAGATGAGAGAGAGAGAGAGAGAGAGAGAGAGAGAGAGAGAGAGAGAGACCACAATAGTTGACCACACCCAAAATGTATAGCTAGATAGATAATAAACAGATAGGTAGATAGATAGAGAGACAGAAAGATAGATATATAGAGAAAGAGGGAGAGATAAATATACAGATAGATAGATCGATGAAGAGAGAGTTCAGTAGGTGACCACACCTAAAGTGTATTTTAGGACATTTGTTCGTGACTCTCCTCGGCTAATGATTAACCTGGATGATAGAAGGTAGTTTGCCAACTCATGGGACACCCGAGTTATGTTTGGAGTGCGTGACGTAATGATATGTCCACTTTGCTCTCTTTCATTGACTTTAATTCTCTCTCTCTCTCTCTCTCTCTCTCTCTCTCTCTCTCTCTCTCTCTCTCTCTCTCTCTCTCTCTCTCTCTCTCTCTGTAGGTATGTATGTATGTATGTATGCATGAGTATTGTTACTTTACTGTATTTTCTTAATTAAGCTAAAACTCATATTTTTATCTTATATATTATTGGTTTTCACTTATATATTCTGAATGCGCTCATTCGTGTATTTCATTTTGTTGTGAATTCAATCATTGAAGCATGTTTTTAGTTTTGACATATCATAAATGTGATCATTTTCGCGTTTCTTGATATTGCAGAATTTATCATTGGTGAGTTTTCGCCCTGGTCTCTCTTTGAATGTATTCATTCACAAGTTTTATTATACTTTCAATATATAATAGTTGAATTTTCACATAAGTAATTCTTGAATATTTTCCTTCAAATATTTCATTGTGCGTAACACGCATTTAGTATTCATCTGCAGTAATTCTAGAATATGTTCCTTGACCTTCTTCTTTGTTGCAAATTCATGTATAACAGATTTTTGGTTGAATATATCTTCAGTGCATTTAATATTGCATAGTTATTAACTCTGTGGTCTTACTGTTTTAATATCTTATGAATGTTTTCCTTCACATATATCCAATGACTGTAAACTTATAGAGTGTTCTTTTATATTACATATTTTATCACTTTTTCATTGTTTAATTTTGTATTTCATTCGCTGTAAGTTTTTTCTTTCATCTCAGCATTTTTTGAATATGTTAATTGACCTAGTCCAGTTTGCCGCGTATTCATTCCATCTTCTTCTTCTTCTTCTTCTTTTACTCATTCACGCACTTCAATTTAAGTTAATCTCATTCATGGTATCTTTTTCCCCCTTTACTATCTTGAAAACGAAAGTTTATGCGTTACGCATTCCTGCAAGTACTGTATGCGAGGCAATATTAGTGTATATGCTTGAGTGTTTATATTTCAAGTTTCGTTCCATCACCACCTACTAGAATATGTGTAAGAAAGTACTTATTAAAAAAAACATACACTTTGCTTTTTTGTTAATACAGTGTTTATTATTATTATTATTATTATTATTATTATTATTATTATTATTATTATATATATATATATATATATATATATATATATATATATATATATATATATATATATATATATATATATATATATATATATATATATATATATATATATATATATATATATATATATATATATATATATATATATATTAAACAAATAAGCACATTACATATGTGAAAACATGAATCATTTTTACCCCGACCGGGACTTGAACCTAGGACTTATAATTACTGAGTCAAGGCGCTACCAACTACACCACAGAAGGTTAAAAGGAATCCAACCTTATTGCTTATATCTGCTATACTTAGGAATGAACGCATTCTATCTGAATGCCACTATGCTCATATTACAGATTCCCCAACCTCACTCGTGGCTTCATTTTCGCATTTAATTCAATTCCCAATCTCATTCGGGCTATACAATAACCAAATAAGCACATTACATATGTGAAAACATGAATCATTTTTTACCCTACTGGGACTTGAACCTAGGACTTGTAATTACTATGTCAAGGCGCTACCAACTACACCACAGAAGGTTAAAAGGAATCCAACCTTATAGCTTATATCTGCTATACTTAGGAATGAACGCATTCTATCTGAATGCGTTTATTCCTAAGTATAGCAGATATAAGCTATAAGGTTGGATTCCTTTTAACCTTCTGTGGTGTAGTTGGTAGCGCCTTGACTTAGTAATTATAAGTCCTAGGTTCAAGTCCAGGTCGGGATAAAAAAAATGATTCATATATATATATATATATATATATATATATATATATATATATATATATATATATATATATATATATATATATATATATATATATATATGTGTGTGTGTGTGTGTGTGTGTGTGTGTGTGTGTGTGTGTGTGTGTGTGTGTGTGCATTTACTTTTTTTTTCTTTAATGATTGTGACACCAGGACGGGCCAAAAATAAAAAATAATAATAATACAGCCCTCATCGGGCCTGGGCACGAAGAATACATAAAGTAAAGAGAAACAAAGATGGAGAGAGTAATGACTTGTCAGATGTGAAGGGATAATAAAAGATGTGTCATGAATATCCAAGTATATTCAGTATACCTGTAGGCATAGAAAAAGAACCGTAACCGAAGGATGACTTAACATCGAACTGTCCTGGACAGACCTATTTAAGTTCAAAAAACCTTCATGTGTAGTATCGCAACGGGCGGCTGATGCCATGAGCCAACCTACTACATGACTTAAATATGCTCTCGGGAAAAATTCATATGCTTGTAACTCCTCGTCTCCTGGTTGGTTTAATTTTTTTAATCACTTATCATATATATATATATATGTGTGTGCGCGCTCGCGCGCGTGTGTGTATGTATGTTTGTGCATATTTTTCTATGAATGTGACACCAGGACGGGCCAAAAGAAACGAAAAGTGTCCTTATTAGGCCTGGGCACGAAGAAAATATAAAATAAAAAGATCCAGAGATGGGGAGTATTTTGACTTGCCAGATACGAAAGGGATTATAAGAGATGTGTAACGAATATCCAGAAGTATTCGGTGCTGATGTAGGCATAGAAAAAGAACCGTATCTGAAGTAAGACTTAACATCGAACTGTCCTGGACAAACCTATTCAAGTCCAAAAGACCTTCGGCTATAGTATCGCAACGGCCGGCTGTTGCCATGGGCCAACCTACTTCATATTTTGCTGGTTTATAATGCTAGAAAAGATACTGAGCTGAAAAAAATCTCGAAATGCATCCAAGAAAATAACGTCCTTCAGAGAGTATAAAACTATTTTTCCTTTCCCAGCTTTTGAGCTCAGTGAATATTACCTCGGCTTCCACTGAATTTAACTCCTCGGGGTAGGACGTGCAGCTGTCTTCACCAGAACCAACCCCAGGGGATAAGAGTAAGAGGTTAGTGTTGTGTTTCCTGGGGCTAGTATCCCTTGTTTCCTAAGTAGCCTCATTGAGTACATCATAAGGTAAGTAATTTGAAAGGAGGAACAGCTTTTTCGCGAGATAGGGATGGTATAATACCCGTCTTTCAGCTTTGGTGAGAAATATAAAAGCTTCTAAAACCTTATTTTAGAGATGGTTGGACTGTATTCTTCAAGGAGACCTTCCCTTTGTCTAAACATTTTACCATTTATTCACCATCATTAGGGTTCCTATCATTGGATATTATTTTCCAGATCCGCAGTGGTTGATGGTTAGATATCTAAGCTAATGTCTGTATTTCAATATATATATATATATATATATATATATATATATATATATATATATATATATATATATATATATATATATATATATATATATATATATATATATATATATATATATATATATATATATATATATATATATATATATATATATATATATATATATATATATATATATATATATATATATATATATATATATATATATATATATATATATATATATATATATATATATATATATATATATATATATATATATATATATATATATATATATATATATATATATATATATATATATATATATATATCGGTGTGTGTGTATTAACATTCAAAACCCATAAGTTAAAAATATGATTTACTGATGCCTCATATTCTCTCTCTCTCTCTCTCTCTCTCTCTCTCTCTCTCTCTCTCTCTCTCTCTCTCTCTCTCTCTCTCTCTCTCTCTCTCTCTCCGGCAGTGTTGTCGCCTCTCTGCATGAATTGAGAGTTCTTCGTGAGGAGTATTTCCTAGCAATGGATAAATCAAATGTTACCTTGGTTCGCGCACGCGCACACTGCACACTTAGCGCTTCCTTTAACATGCGTCTGTGCTTCTTAGAGATTTTCCTGTCTTTTTACTATTCTTTTTTATTTAATTTTCTTTGTATTATCCTCAGCAATATTTATTTTTTTTTTTGCTTTTGGATATTATATGGTTTTATTTTTTTTTTTCATTATTTACTGTATATTTTCGTTACGATTTGCCTTTTCTTAATTTCCTGAGATGTAAGCTTGAACGATCACACTATTTTTTCTTCCTTTCAAGCAATATCAAACTATCTAAATGAAGCTATTGATTAAAACTAGAAACAGTAATATTTAATTCCTTGCAGATGAGGTTGGAGTAAATCAAACCATGATTTAAAAGCTAAGTTTGAACTATAAATCATGGATGGCATTCCTACTCGAGGGATATTAATCAGAGTATATGACATGTCAATACCTGAACTAAACTTGAAATAAGCACGTGCATGGCACTTCCTTTTCCAGAGAGACTGATGTAAGTAAAACAACCCGAAGCTTGACAAGAAAAATTGAACTAACAGTGCTCATAGGCGCTCCCTTCTCAGAAAGGCTACTCTATATTCACCAAACTAATGCTCGAAAAATACCTGATCTAACAGTGCTATCAAGTGATTCCACTCGAGCTGGACTAATATATGTAAACCAAGGCAAGCCAGCGCCTGAAAACCGAATCTAAACAATCCAAACAGCGAGATCTCGAGAAGTTCCATTAGGTTTGATCGAATGGCATACACTGCCTAAAGCACTGAATTTGCAGTTACAAATTTAATGAAACGAAAAACAAAGATTTACCAAAATGCCTGTTTTATTTATTTTTTTTTTTTCGTTCAGCATTACACCCTATGCTAAACCTTTGTTTCTTTTTAATTCGTTATTTCTTTTTTTTTAATAGTTTATGGTTTATAAAACGTACTATTTATGGCATTTAGACACCTTCGACCTATTCCCATAACTCTTGTTCCCCTTTCCCTTTTCCAATCCATTCTTACCCCTTGTTCCGTCCGCTCTGAGCATAAAATAGAATAAAATCATTTCCAACATTTAGATTGATGAGGTATGGGCGTGGTCGAGTGCCATGGAAAGGGCCACGTGACTGTCATGAAGGTGTATGATTGGATGAGAGCTGTGGTCACGTGAACGATACGAAGACGCGTGATTGGTCGAGAGTAACGTGTAGGATATTCTGATTACAGCACCTATGGTTGCTGCTATTTCTTGACACATGACCTTGGTTTCCTAAGTGAACATTAATATCAATGTAAATTCAGAGCTCTTAAAAACATTTACACATATACAGCTTTTGAAGATTACTTCCAATAGTTTCTGAGCTTCAGAAAATTTATTTACTTTATAGATTAAAGAAGCTTCTTTTTTGCTTGAAATAGATAGATAGATAAATAGACAGATAGATAGATAGATAGATAGACGGGCATATGAATAGATTGATAGAATAGCAGATACAAATAGTTCAATAAATAGTTTCTCATCTTTAGAATTTTATTTTACTTTTTTCTTAAAATAGATCGATAAATCACTAAAAGGAGATAGATAGACGAATTAAAGGATAGAAAGGTAAACAAAATGTATAAATAGATAAATTGGTACGAAGAAAGGTAGATATATAGATAGATGGAATGGCAAATAAGAATAATTGGATGGATAGATTAATAGATAGATAAATAGATAAACAGATAGGAAGAGAGAGAGAGAGAGAGAGAGAGAGAGAGAGAGAGAGAGAGAGAGAGAGAGAGAGAGAGAGAGAGAGAGAGAGAGAGAGAGAATATCAGTTATATTTAATTACAACCTTTATTGACCAAGCGTCTACTCACAAAAGGAAAGTATTTTTTTTTTTTTTACTATGGGCGTGAATAATGAGGGGAAAAGTGAAAAAGGAGAAAGAGAAGGCAGTCCACATAAAGCTAATAGACACACACACACACACACACACACACACACACACATATATATATATATATATATATATATATATATATATATATATATATATATATATATATATATATATATATATATATATATATATATATATATATATAGAGAGAGAGAGAGAGAGAGAGAGAGAGAGAGAGAGAGAGAGAGAGAGAGAGAGAGTATATGACATGAAATAACAAAAATAAATAACAAATGAGGAGATACATTTGGCACTACGAGCAATGAGAACAGGTAACCCGCCAGGAATAGATGAGTGTTATGCTGAATGCTTGTTAAAAGGTGGGGAGGCATTTATAGAGGGGATGGCTAGGTTGTTGAATATATGTTTCAGGAAAGGGAGTGTCCCAGTTGATTGGAGGAGTGCATGTGTAGTTCCACTATACAAAGGGAAAGGGAATAAGTATGAGTGTAGTAGTTTTAGAGGAATTAGTTTGCTGAGAGTAATTGGTAAGGTGTATGGAAGAGTGTTAATCGAGAGAATTAGGAAAGGTACTGAGAAATTGATTGGGGAAGAACAGTGTGAGCTCAGGAGAAGAAGAGGATGTGTGAATCAGGTGTTTGCAGTACGACAGGTGTATGAGAAGCTCTTGGAGAAAGGTAGGGATACTTTTTAGGCTTTTATGGACTTAGAGAAAGAGTATGACAGGGTAGATAGTGAGGGGTTGTGGAGTTTGTTGTGACTGTATGAAATAAGCGGAAATTTTTTGAATGCGGTGAAGAGTTTTTACATGAAAATTTGAGCTTCTGTGAGAGTTGGGAGTGGTATAAGTGATTGGTTTGAGATGAATGTAGGATTACCTCAAAGTTGTGTAATTTTGCCATGTTTGTTTAATGCGCATATGGATGGAGTGGTAAGGGAAGTAAATGAAAGAGTATTAGATAGAGGCTTGGAACTAGTGGGTGAGAATGGAAGGTTTTGGAAATTGAATCAATTGCTATTTGCAGATGATACTGTTCTGGTGACAGATACTGAGAATGAATTGAATCATTTGGTGATTAAGTTTGTTAGTGTGTGTGGAAAAAGGAAGTTGCAGGTGAATATTGGTAAAATCAAGTCAAAAGATGCATTAGGAGTGTTAATGTTGGCAGATTGAATGTAATAGTGAATAGGGAGTTGCTTGAAGTAGTTGAGAGTTTTAAGTATTTAGGATCACATGTATCAAGAAATGGACCAGTGGATGTAGAGGAAAATCGCAGATTGAAGGAAGAAAGTAAGTGTCTTGTTGGGTTGAAAAGTGTAATGATATATAGATATTTGGGAATGAATGCAAAGAGAAGGATAAATGGTGTGATTGTGCTGACAGCATTGTATTGAGCTGAGACTTGGAATGAAAGAGGGGATGAAAGGAAGAAGTTGAATGTAATGGAGATGAGGTGTTTGAGAATTATGATTGGTGTATCTAGAATAGATAGAATAAGAAATGTGGATGTCAGGCAGAGAACGGATGTTGGAATAAAGCTGTCAGATAGGTTAGATCAGAGAGTGTTGAGTTGGTTCGGACACATGGATAGGATGAGTGATGAACACATAGTGAGGAGAGTGTGGAGTGCAGAAGTGATTGGAGTTAGGTCAATAGGGAGACCTAGTGTGAGGTGGATGGATGGCATGAAAAGAGCACTGAATGCGCGTGGAATGTCAGTGGAACAGGGACGAGTGTATGCAAGAGATAGAGATGAGTGCTGGTAGTTTGTGCATAGATGAAGTGGGCCAAAAGGATTTCTCGCACCTGCTAGCTCAGGGAACTATGATGGACGGGTGTGAGGGGAGTTGCCGTGTGGTGAAACGGTGTGGGTAAGCCAGCTGCGGCTGTTGGGTAGATGACCCAAGCAGGGTAGAAGGGGGTAAGATGCGGCAACCCTTTATCCCCAAGGAGCTGAGAAGAGTGGTTGAGGTATGTGTGGATCGTGGTGAATGCATCTTTCTTAGCGGAACCACCCCCTTACAAGAGGGAATGAGGCATATATCTATATATATATATATATATATATATATATATATATATATATATATATATATATATATATATATATATATATGTATGTATGTATGTATGTATGTATGTATGTATGTATGTATGTATGTATGTATGTATGTATGTATGTATGTATATATATATATATATATATATATATATATATATATATATATATATATATATATATATATATATATATATATATATATATATATATATATATATATATATATATATATATATATATATATATATTATCTATCTACCTTGGCTGTTTCCCCCTTTAATTGGGGGGTAGCCGACATCAAAGAAAGAAAACAATATGGGGATTACTTTGCTCTATGGGCAATGACGAGGGAGCTAGCGACAGTTCAGATGGCACTGCTGTAGTGCCACAGCCCATCCTCCCGGCTCTTCCACAACCTGTGTCGCTTCACAACTGCCAACTCCTCTTACTGCCCCTACCACCGGGCTACCTCTGTAAGATGCAGCTCCGTGGTTACAGCAGATGCCCATCAGAGCTGCGTCACAATCGCTTGCCACTCATTCCTATTCCTAGCACGCTCGCTTGCTTCCCTCACATCCATCCTCCTATCATTCAGGGCTCTCCTTACTCCATCCATCCATCCAAACCTAGGCCTCCCTCTAGCATTTCTCCCATCAACTTTTGCATTCATCACCTTTTTCAGCAGTCTTTCATCATCCATCCTTTCCACATGGTCAAATCATCTCAGAACATTCATATCTACTCTGGCTGCAATTTCTCTCCTCACACCCGTTCTTGCTCTCACCACTTCATTCCTAACCCTATCCAACCGAGATACACCAATCATACTCCTCACGCATTTCATCTCAAACACATTTAGTTTCCGTCTCTCACTTACTTTCATACCCCATAACTCTGATCCATACATCACAGATGGCACAACCACTTTTTCATACAAAACTTTCTTAACATTCATTTCCAACCCTCTATTCTTCATCACTCCTTTCAACGCACCCAACACTTTACATCCTTCATTCACTCTGTGACACACATCTGCTTCCACTCCACCATTTGCAGCTATAACCGAGCCTAAATACTTAAACTGATCAACTTCCTCAAGTGTCTCTTCATTCTACATAACATTCAATCCAGCACCATCCTCATTTCATGTACACCTCATAACCTTACTCTTTCCCACATTCGCTCACAACTTCCTTCTCTCACACCCCATTCCAAATTCTGACACTAACTGACACAACTTTTCCTTGAATCTGCCACCACCACAGTATCATCTGCAAACAGCAACTGATTCAGCTCCCACTCGTTATCATCCCCATCTACCATTCTCAAACCTCGACCACGCACTCGCTCATTCACCTCTCTTACAACTCCATCAATATACAAATTGAACAGCCATGGTGACATCACACATCCCTGTCTCAGTCCCACATTCACTGGAAACCACTCACTCACTTCATTCCCTACCCTAACACAAGCTCTACTGCCCTCATACAAACTCTTCACTGCATACAACAATTTACCATTAATTCCATATAAGCTCAAAATATTCCACATTGCTTCTCTATCAACTGTATCGTACGCTTTCTCCAGATCCAAAGATGCAAAATACACATCCTTACCCTTTGCTAAATACTTCTCACATAACTGCCTAACTATAAAAATCTGATCTATACAACCTCTACCTCTCCTAAAGCCACTCTGCACTTCCGCAATCACATTTTCTGTCTTATCCCTAATCCTATTAACCAGTATCCTACCATACACTTTTCCTACCACACTCAACAAACTTATACCCCTAAAATTACTGCATTCATACACATCTCCCTTACCTTTGTATAGGGGCACTATACAAGCAATCACCCATTCCACTGGCACCATTGACAACATAAAGCATATATTAAACACTCTCACTAACCATTCCAATGCAGTCACACCCCCATCTTCCAACATCTCCGCTCTCACACCATCCATTCCAGATGCTTTACCTGCTTTTGCTTCATACAATGCCCTTTTCACCTCTTCTCTTGTAATCTCTCTCTCATTTTCATCTTCCATTACTGGCACTTGAACACCCCCACTACCACTATAGCTGCCTCACTATCTTCCTCAACATTCAGTAAGCACTCAAAATATTCTGCCCATCTTTTACTTGCATCGGTTCCTCTTAACATCTGTCCATTCACATCTTTCACTGTCTCTTCCATCCTCGATCCACCCTTCCTTACTCTCTTCACTTCTTCCCAAAACTTCTTTTTATTCTACTCATATGACCTACTAAAATCCTGTCCCCACCTAACATTTGCCAACCTCTTCTCTTCCTCTACCTTCCGCTTGGTGTCAACATTTTTCTCCCTATGTCTTTCATACTTCTCCCTACTTTTACACTGCAGCCATTCCTCAAAAGCCCTCTTTTTCTCTTCCACCTTCATTTTCACCCCCTTCATTCCACCACTCACTGCCACTCCTCATGCCACTTCCAACAATATATATATATATATATATATATATATATATATATATATATATATATATATATATATATATATATATATATATATATATATATATATATATAGAGAGAGAGAGAGAGAGAGAGAGAGAGAGAGAGAGAGAGAGAAGGAAAGGGAGATTGAAAATATATAATTCTGAGCATATAAAGTTCCTAAAAGTCTTTATATACTAATCATCACCGTGAAATAAAATACGAAGCACATTATTATTAAGTATTCCTATATATAGATTGAGAGCTGATTTAGGATATTGGTGAGACCCAAGCACTACACAGAAACGCCAGTAAGTAATTATATTCAGTCATCGATTTGTACATCAGGTTACAAAAACCTTCAAAAATCCTTCGCCTTATTCGCTTAAATAATAAATGTAACAAATGCGGTCATTTTCATCTCATATTTATTTTTCATATCAGTAAAACATTTACATAAATCCCAGATTTTTGTTATAAAGGATATATAATGATAAACTTGTTATTTTAAGCCATCTTCATTCGTAGATAATGGTAGGTAAATTGATAGATAGATAGATAGATAGATACATACATACATACATACATACATACATACATACATACGTAGATGATAGATGTATAGATAGATAGATAGATAGATAGATAGATAGATAGATAGATAGATAAATAGATAGATAGATAGATAGATAGTTTATATATAGATAGATAGATAGATAGATAGATAGATAGGTAAATAGATAGATAGTTTATATATAGATAGATAAATAGACAGACAGAAATATACTATATATGTATATAGCACATAAGTAGAGATCAATGGTTAGCTCTTGGCTTCCCCCCCGTGGGGATATCGAATTCAATTTTTCAAAGGGGATACTTTTATATCTTCTTAGCTGGAACACCAAAGGGTCAGCGAGAGAAAATTTACTTTTATTGTTGTACTTTGATATAAAAAAAAGCCAGATCACTCAACCAAATCGAATGGGTTCAAAGATTGAAGTTTATTATAAAATTGTAACTCGATAGGCGCAATTAAGAAAATACTGCAGTTCTTATGTAAACTGAACAATATTGCAACAAATGTTAAACTCGAACCCCAACTATGAAAGAATCTGCTTAATTTAGGTTAAGTGTATGTGGGGGGAAGGGAGTCAGGATGGGCATCTAGCCTTTATCCTCCAAATTCAGCTTGTGTATGTCCACCCCCATTCGAACAGGAACTCATTGTAACTTATGGAATGGTATATATATATATATATATATATATATATATATATATATATATATATAAGAAATATTTTTGTCTTTAGTCGGGATTCAAACGTATGCTAGTGTGTTCTAAGGCGATACCAAAGTGTGCCACCAAAAGGTATAAAAGAAAAGAAGAGAAACCTTCTTCTTCACTTATTACTTTTTTAGGAGTGATGATACAGTTGGTAACACCTTAGCACACTGATTATGTGTCCTGAGCTCAAATCCCAGCCAGATGCAAAAATATGCTTCATGTTTTCACATTTAATGAAGATCAGGTTTTCATCACAGACTCCCTTTTCTAGTAAGGGCAAGGACGGTGCTTTCTTTCAAAGGAATAGGATTGGCAGTGGATACGCTTTCTAATCTTCGACCTTGGCGGGTCTCGAATCGACGACCTGACGTAATGTTTTCATTTATAATACTGCGTTTAATTTACCACTGGGATTGCCTATATAGCAGAGATATGAATGAAATGCGAAATAAGCCTAGTGTGAACTACGGAGTCAGATTAAGATTAACATAAACTTTCAGTAGTTTTCATTTCTTTGCTCCAGAAGTACAGAAGTATGTCTTTGGACACATGTGCCTACCCCCCCCCTGTAATGGTTTAGATCCTAATAAAAATAAAAAGATAAAAAAATACTCCAAAAGTTAGCTGAGAGGTTTCTCTCTCCTCTTATACATAATAATGTGTTTATTCTCTCTCTCTCTCTCTCTCTCTCTCTCTCTCTCTCTCTCTCTCTCTCTCTCTCTCTCTCTCTCTCTCTCTTTCTCTGAGCTTTACTTTTGCATATAATGTACTCTGTGCTGCCATTCTGTGAGTTGTGTGTTAGTATGCAGCAATGTTTTATCAATATGTACACCTCCCTGTAAACCATGTTCAATTCTTGGTTTTATATCCATTTGAAAGCATTATTTGTATGAACTCATGTAATGTCTGACGCCTTGGCGCAATAAATTAATAAAATAAAATAATCTCTCTCTCTCTCTCTCTCTCTCTCTCTCTCTCTCTCTCTCTCTCTCTCTCTCTCTATCTCACACACACACACACACACACACACACACACACACACACACACACACACACACACACACACACTCACACATTGTTAAAATCAGTATCCTTCCCATTTATATTAACTTGTTAGTTAGTTTGATACACGAAAAATTGAATAAGTAAAAAAAAAATAAATAAAAAAAATATCCACCTGTCAACAGTACTGAGTTAAGTTGCCAAGTAGTACACCTGTTTTATTTTCTTCATTTTTTTTTGCTTTTCTTTTAGCTTTCTCTTTTACTATTTTTTTTATTTTTTTTATTTTGTATATATATTGAGTTAAATGTAAAGTCTAATCCTGTGATAACATATGTTGGTTAGCAAGTGAGTTTATCAGTTAGGAAGAATATATAGCAGATACAGGTGGGTGCCACCTCAGACACAAATTCAAATTTTCCTTCAGGTTTGACTTTTGTTTTGTTGCATTTTTTTCTTTATCTTTTTATCCTTAAATTACCATGGTCA
>JAXCGZ010002792.1:10000-35322 GCA_037179515.1 Halocaridina rubra | reverse complement strand
CTCTCTCTCTCTCTCTCTCTCTCTCTCTCTCTCTCTCTCTCTCTCTCTCTCTCTCTCTCTCTCTTGTAAACTTAAAAAGAGTCTGCAGCTTTTTGTGATACAAAAAATTTCTCTTAGTAAGAGGAACAGTCCTTCAAATTCAAAAGAAATTCTTTGAGAAAAGATCAAGAGGGGAAAGAAAACGCAGTCCAGAAGGAAAACATTAGAAAAGATGCAAGCATCAGATTCATCGAATTACCTTATTTTTTTGTGTGAATCGGGGGGGAGCTTTTATGGCAAATGATTACCTTAATGTTGCGGTTCCATTTCATGGTAAAAGAAAATATCCTTCCCATAACGGCTAGCTTAGTAGTCAAAATATAAAATTTATAAAAATAATAAAAAAAAAAATAATAAAAAAAAACCTCAATATTTGTTGAGTTGAGGTGCCTCTTAGCTCCATATTGTCTTTTTTTCCATTTTATTTCTTTATCCTTTTATCCAGTTAATTTTTTTCTTATTACTTACTTGTGATTGATCTGTTTAAAAATAGACTATTCTTTTTCTACTGAAACGGTTGGTTTAGCAGTTAAGAATAAATAATGACAAAGATCGGCATCCAAGGCATCAAGTATTTTTCCTCATTTGTGTATTCAAGCTTCTCTTCATGTGGGATTTT
This sequence comes from Halocaridina rubra, assembly GCA_037179515.1. Lineage (NCBI taxonomy): Eukaryota > Metazoa > Arthropoda > Malacostraca > Decapoda > Atyidae > Halocaridina > Halocaridina rubra. The sequence goes on along the minus strand of JAXCGZ010002792.1, from coordinate 34,664 downwards.
ACCAATACCAAAGTCAAATTTTAAGTCAGTGTGTGTGTTACCAGGAATAAAATTCCCTAAAAAAAGAAATTAACTAAATTACCTAAATTGGTACTCATAAGAAGATAAAACATATCTGTGTGAGGTTAAATAATACCTTTTGTGTATTCAGTGAGACTCAAACTCCATAATGAAACCATCTCTATCTCTACCCCCCCCCATCCACTGGTCGGGAACGGGTGGTAGAGGATCTACGGAAGTCGTGGGAGGGGGAGTAGCTCTTAGGAATCTGAAACAAAAAGTCAGGGATATTTTGACCCTTGTATCAAAACTGAATGATAAAATTCAGAATGTGGATAGAGAAAAAAAAGAAGGCTTTAAGAGTAAATTAAAAGAAAATGAAACAATAATAGAGATTTTAAGGACCTTAGAGGAGAGTAACAAGACACAAGGGGAAGAAAGAAAAGAACTAGAAAAATGAATTAAAATGAAGTCAGGATGTCTAAACAAGAAGATAATAACAAACACTTGAGTGACGGCCAAAATGAATTAAATGTTAGTTCACTGCTCTTTGCTGAAAGAGACGAGATTGCAGCTTGGAATGTCCAGATAAAGGAAACATCGAACAGTTTAGGAAAGATTTTCATGAGCTAAATGCAGAACATGATAGCATTACAAAATCTTTTCCCGATGCAATGAAGGAAAATGTGGCAGTAAAAGAGGCAGTGAGGGGGTGGCACTGGAAAATGTAAGTTCTGTTGACTACAGAGAAACAGTAATAGAAAAAATGAAAGATGTGATTTAAAGTGCTAATCCACAGATCAAACAGGCACTTGACAAAGAGAAGTCGTTGATAATCTCAGGTATATGTGAGTTCCTGGAGTCAACATGGCCGGAGAGACTTCAAAATGCATGGTGGTGAGAACTTAGACAAATGTGAGAAGGCCCAAGCTTGGATAATCAATAGCAGGTGTGTGCCTTCAGGCACATGGATAGGGAAATGTTCAGAAATATATATGTAATTTATGTGAGGCCAACGCTTGAATATGCAGCCTCCTTTTGGAAGTTGCACTTGCAAGAAGCATATAAATAAACTGGAAACAGTTCATAGACGTACCACAATATTGGTGCAAGAAATACACAATCTCAATTATAAGGAGATGCTGATGGAATTAGACTTACCATCATTAAAAGTTAGCAGAACAAGGGGGATATAGTGACGGTTTTTAATTTTTATATGGCTGGCTCCAAAACTAGAAGTCATAGTTTGAAGCTTTTCAAGAAAAATTCTTTGCAGGATGTAAGGAAGTACTTTCCTAGTGTAAGAATAGTTGATGATTGGAATTCACTAAGTGAGGAGGAAGTGAATGCTAACTCAATTCATAGTTTAAGGACAAATATCATAAGGATCAATGAGGATAAAAATGTAACTGACCAGGAGATAGTAAATTATGAGCATAGAGCTCTTTCTCGTAGGCACAATTAGGTACTTAAATTTAGGTAATTATTCACACACACACACACACACACACACACACACACACACACACACACACACACACACACACACACACACGAATTTTTTTGTGAGGAATATGAGAAGATAGTTACTTGTTGCATACCAACCACCAAAATAGGCATTAATAATACAAGAAAGAAATGGTTCCATAAGGAATGCAAGAGAGATAAATAGTGCACATATGCAAGAATAAGTAAAGGAGGAGAAAAACTATAAAAGCCTGACAGACTTACAAACGAGCAAGAAATGATTACCTAAGTAAAAGTAAAAGAAGAGAGGCAGAGACGGAATATAAGAGGAATATTACCAGAAAGGTTAAAGAAAATACTAAACTTTCCACAGCTTTGTTAGAGGAAAACTGAAAGCAAAAGAACAGGTTTAAAGTTAAAGAGGGCAGATGGAAGCTTTATGAGACAGTTGAAGAGATCTCCAAAGAACTGAACGAGGAGTTTCAGTCAGTATTTACAGTAAAAATACGCCACCCCCTCAGATTGAAAAGATAAGATATCATGGGCCGGTATTATAGACATCTTTTTTTTTTCAGCTACAAAGGTATGCAAAGCGTTGATTAAGTTAGATGGCCTTAAAGCTACAGGTACTGATGACATGCCCCCTTAAACACTTAGAATGTGAACTAAGCCAAGATCGGTGGTGCTATGCATCATAACTGGAAGTTCCTACAAACTGGGCAGATGCCTAGATGCTATAAAACAAACAAAAATTGGTACCTATTTCCAAAAAGGGAAGGAAAGGTACAGCTCTAAGCAATAGGCTTGTTTCCTTGACTAACATAGTTTCCAAAGTTATGGAGAAACTTCTTAGAAAATGCATCTCTCTTCGCTTAGAATCCTTCAACTTATTGTCAGTGAGACAATATGGCTTCAGAGAAGGCACATCTACAATAACAAACTTATTAGAGTTTTATGATGAGGTAAGCCAGATCTTATAGTAAAGAGATGACTGGGCACATTGCATATTCTAATATTTCACAAGGCATTTGATATGGTCCCACACGGAAGACTTATGAAGGAGCTGCAAGTAATGGCAAGAATAGGTGGGATTGTCTTAGAATAAAGGGAACTGAGGTTTCGAGTAAGACATTCAGTGTTTGACTGGAGAAAGGATAGTAGTGTGGTTTTACAAGATTCAGTTTTGGGGCCAGCTTTTCTACTTGTATATGTAAATGATCTACCTGAATCTGTAAATTCATTTTTTTCACAAAGTTTGTGAAAAAAGTAAAAGGCGAGAACAATGGTAGAGAACTTCAGGAGGGTTTAAATAGTCTGCATGAGTGGTCAGAAGTTTGGCTATTGAAATTCAAGGCTTCAAAATGTAATGTAATGAGAATGGGTAAAAGTACAAAAAGGCACAACTTTGGATACTCAATAGCTGGTGCAGAACTTCAAGAGACATCGAATGAGAAAGATCTAGTAGTAAACATATTGGGAGATTTGTCACCGGAAATACTTGTAAAAAGCACAGTAAGGCCTGCATATGTTTTCTTAGCAAATGTAAGGGTAGCCTTCAGACACATGGACAAGGAAATGATCAGAAATGTTTATGTAACTTATGTGAGGCCAACACTTGCATATGCAGCCTCCTTTTCGAAGTCACATTTGTAAAAGCATATAGATAATCCGGAAGCAGTTCACAGACATACTACAAAATTGGTGGCTAGAATATGCAATTTCAGTTATGAGGAGAGGCTGAAGGAATTGACTTACCATAACTCGAAGCTAGAAGAATGAGGAGGATATGGTGACAGGTAAATTCCTTTTCGATATTGACAGAGTGGGAGGGGATTGATATATTGGCATGGCAGGCTCTAACAATAGAAGTCATAGTTTGAAGCTTTGTAAGTACAATTCTTTGCAGTATTTAAGGCAGTACTATTTTAGTGTATGAATGGTTGATAATTGGAATTTGCTAAGAGGGGAGGTAGTTAATGCTAACTCAGTTCATAATTTTAAGGACAAATATGATAAGTACTATTGAGTATAATATGAAACCGACCAGAAGACGGGAAGAAACGAGCATAAGTATATATCTCTTTCCCTTAAGCACAATTTGTTAATTACAATTAGGTACAGTAATTATGTGTCTTAGGTTCAAGTCCCGGGGGGTAAAATATGATTCACACATGTTTTCACATATGGTAAGGTATTTATTTGGTTATTGTTAATACCTATATAGCTGTGATTCGAATTAAATGCGAAAAATGAAGCCACGAGTGAGGTTAGGAGAAACTGTAATATGAACAAAAAGGCATTCAGATAGAATGCGTTCATTCCTAGTATAGCAGTCAAGCTGTAAGGTTTGTTTCTCATTTAGACCTTTAGTGGTGGTGTAGTTGATAGTGCCTTGGCACAGTAATTATGTGTATTAGGTTCGAGTCCCATTTAGGGGTAAAATATGATTCGTGTTTTCACATATGTTGATGTATTTATGTGATTACTGTTGATACCTATATAGCTGAGATTCAAATTAAATGCGAAAAAGGAAGCCAAGAGTGAGGTTTGGAGAAACTGTAATGTGAACAAAAAGAAACTCAGATAGAATGTGTTCATTCCTAGTATAGCAGTTAAGATGTAAGGTTTGCTCCTCTTTTAGACCTTCAGTGGTGTAGTTGATAGCGCCTTGGCACAGTAATCACGTGTCTTAGGTTCAGGTCCCGGCAAGGGTAAAATAGGATTCATATTTTCACATATGGTATTGTATTTATTTGATTATTGTTAATACCTATATAGCTGAAATTCGATTTAAATGCGAAAAACGAAGACAGGAATGAGGTTTGGAGACTCTGTAATATGAACAAAAAGGCATTCAGATAGAATGCGTTCATTCCTAGTATAGCAATTAAGCTGTAAGGTTTATTTCTCATATATACCTTCAGTGGTGGTGTATTTGATAGCGCCTTGGCACAGTAATTATGTGTATTAGGTTCGAGTCCCTTTTAAGGGTAAAATATGATTTATGTTTGTACATATGTTAATGTATTTGTGATTACTGTTGATACCTGTATATCTGAGATTCGACTTAAATGCAAAAATATGAAGGCACGAGTGAGGTTAGGGGAAACTGTAATATGAACAAAAAGGCATTCAGATAGAACGCATTCATTCCTAGTACAGCAGCTAAGCATTAAGGTTTGTTTCTCCTAATATGTCCATAGAATTTAAAGAGTAAATTTCGTTGATCTTGAAGACAATAGGGCTGTCAGGAGGAGGAGAATATAAGAGATAACTAGAAACTGTCTTCGAGGCATTAGGTTTAACTAAATTTTGGGTGCCCCACTCAGATACCCTCTGCGAATTGGAGCTGAGAGTTGAAGAAAGACTGAAACAAGACTGATTACGAGTGGCAGATAAATTTGTTAAGAGAAGGTAGAGGAAAAATGAAGTGTAAAATCGTCAGCAAAGGCGTGGTAAAGAAAGGAGGATGGGAACCGATGAATATCGTTTATGAAAAGAAGGAACAGAGTAGGTGAAAGAACAAAGCCCTGTGGATCACCACTGTTAAAAAGAAATGATCTAGCTATTGCGCCATCAACAACCACATATATAAAACGGTCAGAAAGAAAACTGGAAATCAGAAAACAGAGAGAAGGGGTAAAGGCATAACCAGGGAGTTTGGCCAAGAGATCCTTCTGCCAGACTTTTTTTTTTTTTATTTATTCAGATAACTGTACATGGGGACATGTGCACATGGGCACTCCCAGTCATATTGCAGTTGATAACATTACAATCTATGTGGTTATGTATAAATAACATACTAATAGAATTTGCAATTAATTTAAAATATCATAGCAAGTAATTAATAATAAAATATAGTGTAATAATTGAAGAGTACTTGAAGAGTAATCATTGTGACAATATTTTCAATAGCCCTTGTTGAGTGCTATCATTTAAATTCCGTTTCACTTTTCAACAGTACTACTGCAGACAATTTGAAGCAGATATAGAATAACAATTTTCAGGTTAGAATAATAAGTAGGTACATACATATATATATACACACACATACATACACACACACATATATATATATATGCATGCATTAATTAGATGAGCAATAGAAACACCACTGGGGCTTCATAGCCATACATATCAAGGAGAGAGAGAGAGAGAGAGAGAGGAGAGAGAGAGGAGAGAGAGAGAGAGAGAGAGAGAGGAGAGAGAGAGAGAGAGAGAGAGAGAGAGAGAGAGAGAGAGAGAGAGAGAGAGAGTTTGTGGTATTCATTTCAGCAAAAGGAGTTATTCGTCCTTACTACAGATAAAGACACATCCATGCATACTCATACACATCATTGTCATCTGAGGGTAACACAGCAGAGGAAAGTGCATGTACTTAATTGCATATACGTACACATATAAACCTGAACATACATACATACATACACATAAACACAGTGCCATATAATGGAGGATAAATTTGGAAGGAAAAGAAAGAGAAAGACTGAAGCCTTTCCCCCTCTCCACCCTTCAAATTATGTACGTGAGAGAGAATTACGTCAATTAATCCATTATCACTATTATCACAACCATTGCTACCACCATCATGATTATTATTATCATCATTATTATTATTATTATCATTATTATTATTATTATCATTATTATTATTATTATTATTATTATTATTATTATTATTATTATTATTATTATTATTATTATTATTATTATTATTACCATCATCATTACTACAGCTTTTGTATATAGATAGAGTTATGAATCAAAAGTAGTAATTATTGATACATATAGACATCCACATACATATACATATACACATATACATACATATATGCATATAAATACATATACACATACATATACATATACACATACATGCACACATGTACACACATATACATACATATGAGCTCTTGAGGGAGGGGGTTAGAATACTTCCTCCATGTTCCCCTGCGTGTCGTAAGAGTAGACTAAGTGGGGCGGAGCGAAGGGAATGAAAGAACCCTTCTCTGTACTTTCTCTTCCCAGAAAGTCAGAGCATTATTCCTTTACTCAGCCACTCACCTTATAAGGGGAAAAGTGGCTTATGTATATAAAAAGGCATATGAGAGAGAGAGAGAGAGAGAGAGAGAGAGAGAGAGAGAGAGAGAGAGAGAGAGAGAGAGAGAGAGAGAGAGAGAGAGAGAGAGAGAGAGAGAGAGAGGTATTCCCTCCACCCCTCCTTTTTTTTTTTTTTTTTTTTTAAGTTATAGAAATATCAGATAATATACAAGAAAGTAGACTAAGATGGTATGGTCATGTCGTTAGAAGGGATGAACAGTATGTTGGGAGGAGGGTGATGGAAATGGATATACAGGGTAGAAGGAGAGGGAGACCAAAGCGTAGGTGGATGGATTGCATCAATGATGATCTGAGGTCTAAAGGTTTGTTGGGTGATGAGGTATGGGACAGAAATAAATGGAGAAAACTGACCAGAAACATCGACCCCACATAAATGTGGGAAAAGATGTAGACGGAGAAGAGGGTAAAAGAATTACATTTTCAACGTTGGGTATACACTAAGTACAGGATATAAGTTCTCTGGGTTGCAAAAGTGCACACAAAGTTCAAAGTAGCTCAGGCCAAGAGGTCTGATGTCCTTAAGCTTTGTGCACTCTGCAATGTAGTGTACTAAATTGTTGCCCCCTTCACACTCACATAAATGGCATTTTGAGTGTTCTGGGTGCTTTCTACCAGTTTTCTCGCAATTCACCTCCCATATATTTCTATAACCAAGTCTTATACGGGCAGCAACTCTATCACAGTCACCTGTAAGCATTTTACCCATGCTGTATTTGTGTCTCAGCCTTCTGAAGTTTTCATAATGTTGGATCGAACAGCTGCTTACATGTTGTGTGAGTGTAGAAAGTTCTTGCTCTTCCATAATCTCATTATACAACATTGTTTTAAACTGAGTCAGTGTGGTTATAGATTCAGACACTGAACTCTCAGTTGCCATTTTTGTTAAGAGAGTTGGAATTTCTCCATCCGCTTCCCGTCATTTGATATAAACAATCTTTTTATTCTTCGTACATCTCCCCGTATCTTATACATATAGTGCAGGATCAGTCAAAAGAATATTTTTGAGAAAAAAAATTAAAATAATGTAATAAATATATATATATATATATATATATATATATATATATATATATATATATATATAATATATATATATATATATATATATATATATATATTAATAATGGTGAAGCACTGAAATCTTTTTACATGTACATTTATATATTTGTACGGTGAACTAGTTTATCTGCCTACATTGCGATCGATGTTAATTTTACTTACCTTTTTATATTATATTTCTACAGACTTCATCCTGTTTTAATGACTTATTTGTGTTGTTCATCCTTGTACTATTCTTGTTGTTACTACTGGTTAGAGTGGAATATTTAGCCTGCAGTATAGTAAATAATAATAATAATAATAATAATAATAATAATAATAATAATAATAATAATAATAATAATAATAATAATAATAATAATAAATAATAATAATAATAATAATAATAATAATAATAAGAAGAAGAAGAAGAAGAAGAAGAAGAAGAAGAAGAAGAAGAATTATAGCTATAACCATTCATAATAATAATAATAATAATAATAATAATAATAATAATAATAATAATAAAGGGGAAGACTCATAATAAACGTGAACTTAAATATTCATTTTAAAGTTGGAAAATTGATACGCCCCGTCTCCTAAATATTGATATAATAGGAATTAGTGCTGAAAACTTCTTGCATTTTTTATAACATTTTTGAGTTTTGAAGAGTATATTCTTTGTTTAAAGCCAACAACAGAAATGAAACCCTATATTCCGAGCGACTAGTAAGAAACAGTGACCCCATGTAAACATGATTTGAGGTGAATTTCCTGCTGAGAGAGAGAGAGAGAGAGAGAGAGAGAGAGAGAGAGAGAGAGAGAGAGAGAGAGAGAGTTGTATATAGCTGCCTTTTCCGTCAGAGGGAAAAGGTAGAAGGCGAATGGATGATGATGATGCAGTTAGCCAGCCAGCCAGCCGCCAGCCCACCTGAGCCGTCTGCCCCACTAAGAAGAAAACATATAAGTGTGCATGTTGCGTGTCCTAGTTTCCTCTGCCATGGTGTCAGTTGTGAGCCTTGGGATTCGAAACAGGTTTTCTTTATCCTGAACAGATCTACATTTTCCCCATGAAGTAACTGCTTTTTGCATATTGAAGTGTAAATATTAATGAACTTGTATGTAAATTTTGAATCCTCGCTGCCATTTCGACTCGTACGAGTTCAATGAAGACTTCACTGCCGGATTGGCACCACTGGTGTGGGCAGACGGTACATCTGGCACCCGAAGGCGTAAGTAAATACAGACGCGCCAAGATGATAAACACGCCCTTTTTCTTCTTCTTCTTCTTCTTCTTCTTCTTCTTTCCTTCCTTCCTTCCTCCATACATATTGAGATGTTTTAAGCTTTATGGATAGAGAGACCTATGTGTAACCAGGACAAAAATGCCTCTGGAAAATCACAATAAATTTATTAACGGAGGAACAACAAATAAAGCTCTTTAAGCTTTCTAAATACGGAGTTTGCCAAGCTTTTGATAGCGTGCCAGAGGGGGATTCCGGATTGAAGAAGAAGAAAAGAAAAAGAAGAAGAATTATACTAATATTAATCGTATTACTTTTCAGTCGTGATCCGAGCAGTAAATGTTTGTAAATGCTTGGAATGTGTGTATGTTATTATATTTACCTAATTTTGTCAACGAGTGAGAGCCCTAGGCCTATAACTCCCCGTCTCATAATCGGCTATTTCCTTCGTTCCACTAATGCTTCTCATATCTTTCCTTGAAACCATAAATTCTATTATCAACTATTCTAGAAAAAACTAGAAGGGCACTGCATATGTAACCCTATTCCTAAGTCATATAAATATTTCCGATATTTTTGATTTTTTTTATTTTATTTTTCCAAGAGCCACCCTTATGTTTGCTGAGTCACCGTATGCTGCATTTACTACACCATCTATGTGCATATGCGGAGACGAGTCTATTAGTACAATGATTCCTAAATCTCTTTCATTCTCAGATTCTTGAAGTTTCTCTCATGGCATTGAATACCGATACTCGAGTCTTCTTGAACTTTTGACCATTCTTATTACTTTATATTTTGAAGTATTAAGACCACTTATGCAAACTGTATGGGCTTGCATGGGTTCTATACCACTATTTTCGTTTCTAACTTTATGCGCTTTGCATCCTATGCAAACATATATAAAGGGGTGTCCGGACAACTACTCATTGGAAAACTGCTCCCTGACAACTGCCCACCGACAACTGCCACCTAGACAATCGCTCTCCCAAGATATTTGCCCCCAAAGACAATTACCCCCCAGAAAAAGAACATTTATATTAATTTTGTTATATGTATGCGATTCCTTTGGTTTTTCTCTGTTACCTTTAAGGTTAGTTTCGGTTAGTTTTGGTTAGGTTAGGTTAGCTTAGCTTAGCCTAGGATAGGTTTCATTTCAATAAGTTGGGTTAAGGTAGGCTAGGTAACACTATAATAATTATAATGATAAATTTTATTCCTATATCTTTAAGGTTGCGTTTGACTGGGATAAGTTAGGTAACCGAACACTAAAGCTAAAAAGGAAAAAAGAAAGTTTCCATTTTATTTATGATCAACAAAAGTACTTCCTTTGAGAGACAATTAGCGTAGGGGGCGATTGTCCTAGGAGGGCAATTGTCCACAGGGCAGTTGTTGCCGGCAGTTGTCTGGGGAGTAATTTTCTAAGGGGCAGTTGTCCTAGCACCATATAAAGATGCACCTACAGAATCTGGCAGATTAATTACATATAAGGAACAGAAGTAGCCCTGAAACTGATCCCATGGATAAGTTCACTGCTAAATTTCTTCCACTTAGACAACGCATATTTGTTTGTTTGTTCCCAGACCCTCATCTGTCTTTTATCGATACAAGATTATTCTTTTTCATTCACTTCAAGCCATCCCAGCTATTGTTGCCTTTATTTGAAGTTTCGTATCAAATGGCATCTAAAACCCTAAGCATACACAAATTACTCAGCATAGTCTTTTTTTTTTTTTTTTTGTAATATGAGGCTAACCAATTTTCTTGCCTGTCCCGGTGTTACATCCATAAAAAAAACTCACTATAAAATTCTATCAGGTTTCTTAGTGTAGACCTGCTTACTCTGAAACAATGTTGTCTCACCCACTAAGAGTTAAGACTCTAAGTGAAGAGAAATGTATTCTGTCAGTAGTTTCTCTATAACGTTGCAAACTGTGCTAATTAATCAAAAAGGCCTATTGTTGAAAGCTGAGTCTCTCTCTCTTTTTTTTATTTAAAATATATACAAAATATTACAGATTATAGTGCAACAAATTTCTATTAGTAGACATGCTCAACTTTCATTTCTTGACACATCTTGTATTTAACCCGATTATTTCTGATCCCAAATATTGCTTCTGCAAGGCAAGATCCACTGGTGACCTCCTGTCTCATCTTATTCAGGCATGGTCTTCTTCTCTGAGGAACTATGGGGAATCCTTTGTCGTTGCCTTTGATATTTCTAAGGCATTTGACAGAGTGTGGCACTAGACTCTATCAGCTAAATTTCCTGCATGCACATTTACCCTTTCTCTCTGTTCTCTGATTGCCAGTTTTCTTTGTGACTGTTCTCTGATTTCTAATTTTCTTTATGACCGATTTATATCTGTGGTTGCTAACTAAGCAAAATGTAGCTCATTTCCAGTTACCAGTGGTGTTTCACAGGATTCTGTTATGTCACCTACACTGTTCCTTTTCTTCATCAATGATCTTCACCAGTCCCCATCCTCTTCTCACCTTTGCCGACGATTCTACCCTTCATGTTTCCTCCACCTTCTCCTCACTGCCTTTGTCTGCTCCTCGAAATCAATTTAGTCACTCTGTCTTCATCTCTCACCTCCAATTTACAGAGAGTATCAAAGTGGAGCCCCCAATACTTAGTAAAAATTTAATGGCTCCAAAACTTAGTTTTTGGGTATTTCTTTATCTTCCTCTCCTCCTGATAGCTCTAATGTCTCCAAAAACAATTAAATTTATGCACTTCAGTCTATTAACAAATTAGGGATTCAAAGAGCATGCAACATATCTTGAAGGAATCAGTAATTCACATTGCTAAAGCTACAGCTAAGAAACTGGGAGTTCTGTTTTGTTACTGTCATTACTTTCGCCCATGTAAACTACTAAAAATCTATAAAGGTATGTTCGGTCCCTGCTTAGAATGCTATCTCCTTGATAGGGTTGAAGCTAAGGCCATCAGACTCATCATCGAACCTTCTCTTACTACTGATCATGATGTTCTTTCTTTTCACCAGAATGTATCATCTTTCTACATCTCTTCCCCACAGAAAAGGCCATGTAACAAGTGCCAAGCTACCTCATTGCAGAGGTACAATGTGAAGATTTGTAGCTCACATATAGGTCAGTGCATACAATGCGTCTTTCTTCTCACTTCCACATTCAGGAACTCTCTTCCCGCGTTTCTATGCCTTAACTCAAATTGTTATAATTTTCTTATTTCTACCTTGTCCTTAGGTTGTTTCTTTTTTATTCTTTTATGTTTTTTCTTGGTATCCGGACCAGAAGAGGGCAATATTCTTCTCCCGTCTCGGTATCATTTTCATAAAAAGATTTTTTTAATCCAAAACAATATCATCAGGTCCCAACTTTATGAGCATATAGTTCCATTATTACTTTTGTATTTCTGTAGTTATTAGAGAATTTTCTTTTATTTCTGCAATATATAAAGATGATTTAGTCTTCACTGTAAATACTGACTTGAAAGTCCTTGTACAAACCTTCAAAGATCTCTTCATCTGTAGCAGTAATTTTTCTGTCTGCTCCTTCCATCTTGTTTTTTGATATCCTCTTACAAAGTGTGTGGGAATTTTGTCCTGGCTCCTTTCACAATATCGCTCTCATATGTCCTCTCTTATTCTCTTTTTATACACTGGTATTCCTATACTTGTCTTACATAGATTTGTAAGGCATCTATACTTCTCCTCTTATACCTACTCCAGCATTTGTCTCTCCTATCCCTTGCATTGTTCTGTTCGTCATTCTGGTATATGGCATAGAACAACAAGCAATCCTCTCATGTTCTTTTTAAAAGAGCCATCCATATCAAAATATAGATCCCAATCCATAATGTCAAAACCATGAGTGAAACCAAAAATCGTCACCATATTCGCTATCAATTTTCTAGCTTCAAGTGATGGTAAGTCTACCTCCCTCAGCCTCTCTTCATAATTGAGATTGCATATTTCTTGTACTAGTTTCCTAGCATGTCTTTGAGCTGTTCTAGCTTATTAATATGCTTTTTCGAGTGCAGATTCCAAAAGGAGGCTGCATATTCAAGTTTTGACCTCTCGTAAGTTACATAAATGTGTCTGAACATTTCCTTGACCATGCCTTTGAAGGTTACCCTTACATTTGTTATGAAAGCAAATGCCGCCCTTATTATGCCAGTTATATGCATTTCCAGAGAAAAATCTGCCAATATGATTACTCCAAGATATCTCTCATTTTCTGTCTCTTGAAGTTCTGCACCTAATATTGAGTACCCAAGCTTGGGCCTTCTTGCCTTCTATCCATTCTCGTCACCTTATATGTTGAAGTATTTAATTTCAAATGCCCATTTTCTGGCCGTTCATGCAGACTATATAGGTCCTCCAATGTTCTTTACTATTGTTCTCGTCATTTACTTTCTTCACATTCTTTGTATCATTTGCAAGCATATTCAAAAAATATTTACAGACTCCAGTAGGTCATTTACATATACAAGGAACAAAATTGATCATAAATATAAACCCTGTGGATTTCCACTACTAACTCTTCTCCAGTCACACACTGAGTATCTTACCCTAACCCTCTGTTCACTTCTTAGTTACTTCATTATCCATTCCAAGACATTTCCAACTAATCTTGCCATTATTGCAGCTTCTTAATAAGTCTCCCATGTGGGACCATTTCAAACACCTTCTGAAAATCTAGGAATACTCGATCTGCCCAGCCCTCTCTTTCTTGTAAGATCTGGCTTACCACATCATTAAATTCTAATAAGTTTGTTACTGTTGATCTGCCTTCTCTGAAGCCATGTTGTCTCACTGACAAGAATGATGAAAAGTGAAGAGAGATGTGTTTTCCTAGTAGTTTCTCCATAACTCTGCAAAGTATGCTGATTAAGGAAACAGACCTACTGTTTAGAGCTGTGTCTCTCCTTCCCTTTTTGAAGATAGGTACGACATTCACTTTTCTCCATTATCTTGGAATCTCCCCAGATTTCAACGGCTTTCCAAATATGATGCACAGCACCACCAATATTGGTATAGCACATTTCTTAAGAACTTAAGGGGATATGTCATCATGACCTGTAGCTTTATGGGTATCTAACTCCATAAACACTTTGCATACCTCTGTAGTTGAAAAAATTATGTTCTCTAATACCGGCCCATGATCTCTTATTTCTTCAATCTGAGGGGAATAGAGTATTTTCTACTGTAAATACTAACTGAAGCCTTCCTCCTAACATCCCTCATATAATCCCTCTCTGCCTCTCTTCTTTTAATTTACTTAAGTAATCATTTCTTGCTCATTTGTAAATCTAGTTGGCATTCATACATTTTCTCCTCTTATTCCTATTCCAACAATTGTCTCTCCACTCATAAGCTCTCTTACACTCATTATTGAACCATTTCTCTCTGGCATTAATAACTCATGTTTTTTTGTGGATTCTGTACAATTCTGGTACAGATTTTTTTTAATTAAGGTCATCCAGTCAATAAATGCAAAAAGATCATAAAGTCTGATGTAATGTCCTTTCAGGTAGTTCCTCCTTATGTCCTTCTCAGTTCCCCTACTTTCAGGCAGAACATCTTTGATGATATATGCCATCAACAACACACAGTGGTCACTTTTTCTAATTGGCGGCTCATACTTAACTTTACCAATATCCAACACAATGTCTGTGAATACTAGATCAAGCAGTGATAACTAATCCCCACTGCTGGCTCTTGTTGGCTCCTTACACGTTGGTGTACGAAACTTTCTTATACACAATATAGGAATCTTACCCAAAAAGAATCCTCCCCACTGTGCTGGTGAAGATTAGTCCAATTTGTCTCTATGATTAAAATCTCCCATAATCAAAATCCTACACTTTCTCTCCCTTGTGATATTAACAACTGAGTGCATGGCTTCAATAGTACCTACGTACGTCCCCTCTCCCAAAGGTTTTTCATTATTCTTTCCTTTTCCTCCCTAGAGTATTTGCCAATTCGGTGAATGTTTACAGTATTCTCTGGACCACACTACTCCAAGTTTTCTTATTGGGTCCAAGTACCTAGCTTTATTATGTTCAAGGTCCCGGTCATGTTGACTCCTGAGATCCACTTATGTCTGAGACTATCACTGACTCTTTATTAAGTCCCTGTTTGATCAATGGATTAGCCCTCTCAGTCACAACATCTTTCATTTTTTATATTACTGTTCTTTGTAGTCAACTGTATTTGCACTTTCCAGAGCTACCTCCATCACTGTCTTTTTTTACTGCCACATTTGTGTTCAATTCATCTGCAAACGATCTTGTAATGCTATCATGTTCTGTATTTAGCTCCTGAAAATCTCTACTAAAGTGTGTAATGTTTGATTTATCTGGGCAAATCAAAGTAGCAGCCTCATATCTCTCAGAAGAGAGCAGTGAACTAACATTTAATTCTTAAAAAGAAATTCTGATCTCTAATTCTTTCTTTTCCTCTTCCAGCTATTTTATTCATTGTTATAGTTCTTTTCTTTCTTCCCCTTCTAACTTGTTACTCTCCTCTAAATTTCTTACAATCTCTCTTACTGTTTCATTTTCATTTACCTTGCTTTCAAAACTTTCTTTTACTCCTCTATCCATATTATGAATTTTATTATTTATATATGATACGAAGGTCAAAACTACCTCCGGGGGTCCTTTAACACCCCCCCTCCCTTGACCATTGGACGAGGGGTTTAGAGACAGAGATGGTTACATCTTGGAGTCTGAGTTTCACAAAAATATAGAAATATTTAACTTCACACTGATTTGATTTATCTTCTTATGTATACTAATTTAATTAATCTCTTCAATGCACCAGTTTCCTGGTAACACACACCTTAACTTAAAATTTTACTTTGGTAATAATATAAACCTATATGAAAAAAAAGCTTGAACATGCAACCGGGGAAAAATACTTGATGCCTTGAATACCTGTTTTAGTTACTATTAATTCTTAACTGTTAAACTAATCATTTCAGAAGAAAAAGATTAGTCAGTTTTTAACCAATATATGCAGTCACAGGATCAAGTTAATCACAAGTAGGTGATAGAAAGCTAAATCCATTTACATGTAAGAAAAAGTGAGAAAAAAAATTACAACAATGAGCTACTTGGCACCTCAGCTAAACAAATATTGACAGCTTGTTTTATGGAACCACAGAATCAAATTAATTGCAGACAATAAAAGTTCCTCCTAATTTATATAAAAAATTAGGTAATTCGATTATTTCGAAGCTGACACCTTTTCCACTGCTTTCCTCCTCAGTCGCAGTCTTGTTCCCCTGTGTAAATTTCTGCAAATATGCTCAGTTAACTACAGTAGCTCTTACTAAACGAAAATTTTCTACTAACAAAAATCTTCAGATTCTCTTTTATCCCAAGTTAGGTTGAATTTTTTCTTACTTATGCTGGTGTAGGTGGTGGGTTGCTCTTTACTGAGTGCATAATGTTAGTTTCGTTGTTCTCTGTTGTGTGTGGCATTTCCAGGTTTACATTACCAACGTCTACTACTGTTTGATAAGGTAACTAGTTCCTCTAACTACATAAAGTGTACAGTGTATAGTGTAAAATACATAGTGTATAGTGGCTGGCTATTGCAAGAAGTTATCTCAAAACAAGAATCTACTTCAGCAATATCTCTTGGTTTCCTATCCTTTTCTATATCACTCCTTTGTCTTGATAAACCCTATAGGAATATGTTGCTCCTTCACTCCTTTATTTATTTAATTAATCAGCTTCCCTTAACCGGATTTTACTTATTCCTGTTTTCCTTTGTTCTATCAGGTCGAATGTAGACTGTCCTGTATTCTTGACAGTCTCTTAGTGATGCACTCATCTGTATATATGTGTGTCCTCTCAATCAAAAGTTACTTTAACTAGTCTTGCTGCTCCTGATTTTGTGGACCACACAATACTCCTAGCTTCGTCATCAGATTTGAAACCTTAGCACTAGCATTGCTATATCTCCTTTGCCATATTGACTCTTGAGTTTAGTATATGCCTAGTATTATCACTGATTTCTCTTTATCAGGTGCGTTTGAATTGCATTTCTATATTTCCCCGTACCTAAAGGACTTAGCTCTGACCTTAGTGATCAAGACTAGTGGATCAACTGCTCTCTGCCCATATGGGCTAATTAACGATTATATTATGAATAGATCAGGGGTTAGTTGAGACATGCTTTCAACTCAAGTTCCACTCTTGGTCAGCTATTCTAAAAAGAGTACTTACTTCCAATTATTCATGATATTAAATGTAAAATTAATATGTATAAATATCATAAGTCTATGTGTAAGGTCATATAAAGGGAATCAGATATACTAGGATAAATAAGCTCTGCTGAGGTGAATTTGAATCAAAACTCATACGATTCTAGAGAAAATTGTCTTGAATGTCTGTATTACTCTCAACTCAATGGTACTTTTGCACATAGACAAAAATTTCGAAAAAATCTTCATTATGTATGTAAATAATGTTTTTTCCACTCTTTGTATTTGAAATTTCATGTGTGTAAATGTGTCATGAATTAAAAATAATTGGGTAAGGTTGAAGGTCGATTCCATATGTATAAAGTGCATGCAAATCATGGAGGTGCTCAAGCAGATAAATAAGAAATGAATTAGTAGTTTAATTACTACTAGTACTACTACTACTCCAACTACTATTTTTATTGCTAATGCAGTCATAACCCTGCATTCATTGTCACTAATCTGTGTTGCCCTAGCTTAAGTGTCTTTTGGTCATAGCTCATTTTATAATTATGAGAAGTGAGATCAGTATGCTGATCCCGACAATATTCCAAGACCACCTCATCACTGAGCCCTGTGTTAAATAACTAACCCGTAAATAACCATTCCCTCCTTTCTGTGGAATAAGTTACATAAAATAGATTTCACAACCGATCGATAGTTAAGTTCTTGACCTTAACAGCCCAGTTTAGTATTCCACTTTAGTTGCTCAAAACTGTAAGATCAGCTCTGTCAGACCAGCCTAATGTCTCGGTCTTAGTTCAACTGATATTGTGCATACAGGTATTATCCCACTATATTCACTGATTCTCTCTAACAGCTATGTTAGAGTTTGAGTTTTTGAGTTTTATTTTAGCCATTATTTTCCAATAGAACTCCTTTGAAGATGTGTGTGTGTGTGTGTGTGGAAATATGAAGAAGGGAAAAAGGTATATCACTTCTACTACCACTAAAAATAAATGAAGGAATCACCTCATCATCCTAACTAGAATAGGCTGTTGGAATAGGTATTAGTTTTCAATGTTCTCTGACTGTGAAACAAAGAGGACATTCGTTCAAGCGCCCACTCTCCCTGTATTTAAAAAGATTGAATTCAAAATTTTTCCTCATTCTGCTATCAAGAATTAGATACATATAGTAAAGATATTTACATTTTCTACCCTACTTTCATGAAGACTATAACAAAGAAAAAAAGATATTTATCATCGGAGGCACGCTCTGAGGAAACCATTTGATTCTTGTTTTTTCTATGATGACTTCAGCAACTCATGAGCAGAATATTTTGACATGGATCCCATTCCTCCTAATGCTGTAAACACTAAAAAGTGAATCATCCTTGGTCAATGTTGATAAAGAACAAAGCCACACTTTTTCTTTTCCTTTTATCAAGCTCCATAGCTCTATAGTCTATTCTTCTACTCTTCTTGTAGAAACTCAACCTTGAAATCTTGTGATTTATTGACTGCTCCCAGACCATACTCTTCAAGCTCAGGTATTTCAATAATTATATACTCATAATTATCAAGTGCTTATTGTGGTTGCTCATTTTTTACTACTTGGTCTTTCTTTTTTTATATTCAAAATCTCTATGTCTATGAATAAGGAGCATGTTTGGCAATAGTAATCTGACATATAGTTATGTTCATAAGAGTGGAAATACCTATGCCATAAATTGCCATCACAACAGAGTCACTCCAGGTTGTTCCTTCAGCTGACTTAATTGTCATTGTTTCTTCTGGTTAATTTGCTTCTGTAAAGATTGCTTGGTTTCTAGAGATTTTAATTACTTATTGTGAAAAATTAGACCATTTAGATGACAGCATCTACATTTTCCTCTTCAAAGATTTCCGTCATGGCATTAACAGCTGTGCCCGGGCCTTTGTTGATGAGGGCAGTTTCTGCCTGTCCCGGTGTCACACTCTTTAAAAAAAAATGTAGTTCCTAATTATTATTTTTAGTTTTCTTATAAGCACAATTGTTCTGACGCCAATTATTTTATTTACAGAGCCTGGCACAAGGATCTTTTGGCCAGACTTCCTGCTTATGGCTTTACCCCTTCTCTCTCTTCTATGATTCCAGTTTTCTTTCCGACTGTTTTATATCTGTGGTTGTTGACGGTGCAACATCTAGCCCATTCCCTGTTACCTTGGTGTTCCACAGGGTTGTGTTCATTCACCTGCTCTGTTCCTTCTCTTCATCAACAATCTCCTTCAGTCCCCATCCTCCTCTCTTCTCCACGCCTTTACCGACAATTCTACCCTTCATTTTTCCTCTGTCTTTTCTTCACTACCTTCATCTGCTACTTCTATTCAGTTTTGTATCACACTTTCTTCTACTATCAACTCCAATTTGCAATGGGTATCTAGTGGGGCACCCAAAATGTAGTTTAAGCTAATGCCTCCAAGACAGTCTTTGGCTATCTCTTTATCTTCTTCTCCATCTGATAGCCTATTGTCTTTGAAACTAACGATATTTACCCTTTTAATTCTATTAACATATTAGGAATCCAAATAGCCTCTAACTTGTCTTAAAGGAATCACATATTCCAAATTTCTAAAGCTGTATCCAAAAATTTGGGATTCTGTTTCATTTTTGTCATTACTTTTCCCCTTTACAGTCACTTAAAATCTATAATGGTCTTATCTATCTCAGCTTAGAATACTGTTTGCACATCTGGGGTGCCTCTCCATATACCTATCTCCTGGAAAGGGTTGAATCTTGGGCAATCAGACTCATTACTGACCCTTCTCTTACTTTTAATCTGGATTCTCATTCTCTTTGCCATAAGGTATCATCCCTTTCTATTTTCTGTCGCTACCACTGCCATCGCTGCTCTAATGAGTTGGAGAGCTGCATCCCTCCCCCACTGCCGAGGCTGCATTTAACTCGCCAAGCGACCTCGTCTGACAGGAATCATGTGAAGATTTGTAGCTCGTGAATTGATCAGTGCAGCAACTGCTTCTTCCCATCTACCTCCAGACTCTGGAACTCTCTTCCTCCTTCTGTCTTTCCTAAGTTTTATAACCTATCTTCCTTCATAAAATGGATCAATCGTCATTTCGGGGCCTGATCCTGCCAGATCTCTAGGCCCTCAGTATTTCAAATATTCTTTCTTTGTCTTTTCCCTATTGTGTATCATCACCTCATCACTGCCTTGTCCTTAACCTTTTACTTTTCCTTCATCTTAATGTTTTCTTCGTGCCCTGACGTTTATTGATGAGGGAAATTATCTTACCTGTCCCAGTGTCACACTCATAAAAAAAAGAAGACCAACATATTGAAATGTCTAATTCCTGGCATTCATTTGTCTCAAGTTTTCTCTCCAAGCCTGCAGTTGCCTTACAAGTATCTATAGCAGTTCACCCAGATTTCTTTTTACTTAAAATTGTTCACCAGTAAAGTGAGTTTAATCCTGGGGTCTCAGCTCCAATATGAATTTTCAATGCCTTCTTTCAGATCATTGTGCTTTTTTTCAGCATCATAGTCAAAGGTTCTGCTTTAATGTACCCGTTAATGCCAGTGGCCAAGTTTCTGACAAGATTCTGATGACTTGTTTGCTTTTTCCAGAATATACCAAAGTCCCAAACTTTCTCGCGTAATTATCATCATTATAGATAGTTTCCTGATGTAGGATACGTCAATGTTGTTTTTATGTTGTTTCTTACCTTAAGCTTTTTTAATTCTGATTTTTGAAAGGGTACCTGATATGGTAGGGCTGCAATATTTTCCTCTGTAGTGGAGATTTGAAAATTACTGAAACTATATACATAGTATCATCAAGACCTTTAAGGTAAATGCTGTGTACAGGGTTTCATTGCAGCAGCAATAAATGAAGTCTATCATTATTTTTTATAATTTCTTAGTGGCCTTATGTTATGGGAGTTCAGGGATTTTTTTTTTTCCAAGGCGCTATTTCATCACATACTGTATTCAGGAAATTGCCGGTTTCCTGCAAGTTCTTTCGTTGTCTTTCATGTAGTTTCTGGCACTTGTCATAGATACTCTTTTCTTTCAATTATGTAAAAATCCCGTTACTTTTGCCAGTAGTTTTTTTTTCCTTATAAGATTATTTAGACCTATCATCATACATAATCAGTTTGAAGTGATTACCTTCACAACGAATGGCAATGTATTCTCTTTAATGACAAATTTATGTCTTGAGTGCATTTCACTTCATAGCCTTTACCATCACTTTTTGGAGTCTGAACAAACAAATCTACATTAAGAGCTTCAAGAGCAGCAACGGTGTCCAGGAGCTGATGTGACCTGCACTGTTTGAAACGATTTGTATATGTTGGTCAAAACTTCTTATGAATTTCCTATAGTAATTCCTATGGTGCTTTAATTTCTTATAACCTCTTTCTTTTATAGTTCATATCCTTTTACTATTATTAATACTATTAGTTTCAGGGGGATTTAATTTGATTTCCCTTTTGGAATATAAACTAATGTGTATGCATTTCAGAGGGAAATGCATTCCTTAGGAACACATGGCTTATCCAGTAACTTTTAGATGTTTGGCTTCTTTAAAGGAAAGAATTTCCAATATAAAGTTTATTTGACGGACTTCGAAACTATATGAATAATATGAGAGAGAGAGAGAGAGAGAGAGAGAGAGAGAGAGAGAGAGAGAGAGAGAGAGAGAGAGAGAGAGAGAGAGAGAGAGAGAGAGAGAGAGAGAGAGAGAGCCCGACGGGATCTTAATCGCATGTTTCCTTCTGTCAATCATGAAAGCTCACAGCGAAATTCACCCCCGTTGGTTGTGTTGATTGCGTTAATCGCATGGCAAAGCAAGAGAAAGAGGTTATTATATTTATTTAAATTGCATGATTGTGACTCCCAGTCTCCTGGTCCTTTTTTATTTCAAATAACACGTCATATCTTTCCTCAAAACTATGAATGCATTAAACGTATACACTATCATCACTTGGTAAATTTTAATAATCATACATTGCATTACAAAGTACAGTAATTTCTCACATCCTACAAGGAAGTTATTTTACCTAGCTTCAAGATTTGGCTTCAAGTTGTAAACTCCCATATCGAAGTACCGCCCTCTATAGACTCTATCCATATTGTGGAGGAATGTAAAATACACTAGCTTTAAATGGTAGTGAGTCTATCTCAGTTAGCTTTTCTTTATGAACGAGATTTTTTGTTAGGTAGGCTATATGAACAATCATACTTTTGGGAACTGATTAGATTTTAGTTCGGGTTTTTTCTCCTTTTTTTATGATTGTGACACTAGGACGTGCAAATAAAATAAATAAATATATCTGCCCTCATTGGGCCAGGGCGCGAAGAAAACACAAAGTACAGAGAAACAGAGATGGGAGTGTTGTGAGTTGTCAGACGTGAAGGGATAGTAAAAGATGTGTAACGAATATCCAAGAATATTCGGTGTTGGCGTAGGTATAGAATAAGAACCAAAACTGAAGGAAGACTTAACACTGAACTGTCCTGGACAGTCCTATTCAAGTCCAAAAGACTTTTCAGCTTAGTGTAGGCTTTTCAATTTTATTATTTATATCCCAACTTTATTTTTTTAAATATTTATTTGTGTATATTTATTTATTTATATTTATTTATTTATTTATTTATTTATAGATTTATAGATTTATTTATTTTATTTATTAAATAATTCAGTTAATACATAATTGACATTTAAATAAAGAATAAAAGCCGATATTGGGCAATTATAAAGAATTTTTCCGTTATCTCTAGACAATATGTCCTAGGAAAACCAGGCCTAAACCCGAGAACTGCAATAATTCTGCAGTTTTCTATAGAAAGTTTCTCGAAACATAAAAGGACTGCTAAATTTTTGATAATGCAGAAATTCTAACCTTAATGTATTGAATGGCTGCAATTGGTGTAATATACAATAGAAAATGCATGTACTATTAGCATTTCTTTAAACTTAATCTAATAAACCCTTAAAACTTAGGAATGTCACAGTTTGCAAATGCTTTTTCAAGTGGGTATTATTATTATTATTATTATTATTATTATTATTATTATTATTATTATTATTATTATTATCATTATTATTATTATTATTATTATCATTATTATTATTATTATTATTATTATTATTATTATTATTATTATTATTATTATTATTGGTGTTGTTGTTGTTGTTGTTGCTGCTGCTACTGCTGTTGCTGTTGTTGTTGTTGTTGCTTATTGTTTTAGTTGTTATTTCGGGTTTAATAAAATTGAAAGTAAAGCCTCAATGAAGAAAAAAATAAGGAATGGGTGTTCGATATGTTTTCCCCTTTGTTTCACAGTCAAAACACTCTAATAATGAGTTGTCATGCCGGTAAACTGTTCGACTTTGGAAGATGTGATTTCTTCATTTTTATATAACAGTAGTAGTAGTAGTAGTAGTAGTAGTAGTAGTAGTAGTAGTAGCTTAGACAACGTAGCTCTTGGAAGTATATAAAGAAATAAGATTAAAAGGAATACGTTCTTTACAAAATGAAAGAGACTGGGCCCTAAAGAAGTTGTCTGTTTTGTTTTAATATCATAGGAACCTGCAGATAGACATCATGCCGGCAACCTATTCGAAATAGGAAGAGTTTTCCCTTATTACAATAAACCGGGTGTAGGTTATAGATGTGGTAGTAGTAATATTTTAATAAGTTTGCCTATTAAACTTAGCTTGGAAAGCATAGAAGAAAGAATATCACTTAATTAGGAAGTTTGACCATCTTACACAAAAATGCATCAAAAGCATTATCCAATCTTTAAATCCGTAATGATATTATCCCCCCTTAAGTATGATGTCCTATGAAAAGAAAAAAAAAAGATTCAGGCCATTGGAGAAGCAGCTTTACACTTGAGTCATGCAAACAATCTCTTGTGTAAACCACCTACAATTGTATACAATGTGTGATCTTATACACAATTGTAACCTACATTTTGAGGTTGGTACGTCTATGCAGTCCATGGATACTTTATATATTCTCAATGTATTGTTTGTTTTTACTAATCTATTCTTGGAAGGCATTGCAAACGTATTACGGAAGCTTTATATTGATATGTAGCAGTAATAGTAGTAGTAGTAGTAGTAGTAGTAGTAGTAGTAGTAGAGAGAAGTCATCATTATACTAACCGTAACCTGCAAACTAACGAGTATGAAAATGAATTATTCTTTACGATAGTCTTGGGTGTTTATAGTGACTTACGAAATTATTAAGAAATAAATGAATAAGTATATATATAACTTAATAAATACGTCAATAAAAAAATAAAAAAATAAATCAATATATAAACAAGTAACTAAGTATATATATATATATATATATATATATATATATATATATATATATATATATATATATATATATATATATATATATATTATGAAGAGTATGCCTATATATGTGGAATGAAAAAGCTGTTCTATATCCTCCAATGAAAGTGATGCATGCAGTTGTATTGAATCTATTGAGAAATACTTTTTGCATTTCGTGACATGGAGATGAACATTTCATGATGCCCCTCTTCTTGCCACACTTTTTTTCTTTGGCTTATAGCCTAAGATG
>JAXCGZ010002792.1:0-5000 GCA_037179515.1 Halocaridina rubra | reverse complement strand
GGAGATGGACCAGGAGCTTAGAACAATTCCTGTAAGGGAGAGGGTAATTTTGGGAGGAGATCTAAATGGCCACTTGGGAATTGGGAGAGGTGGGATAGGTAGAGTTCATGGGGGCTGGGGGGTGGGCGAGAGAAATGAGGGGGGGAGAGAAAGTGATTTATTTTGCAGTGGCATTTGATCTGGCATTGGTCAACACATTCTTTGAGAAAAAGGAAAACAGATTGATTACATACAGTAGTGGTGAGAGGGAGAGCCAGATAGATTTATTGTTGTCTAGGAAAGACCATCTGAAGGAGATTAGCAACTGTAAAGTAATAAATGGGGAGAGTGTAGCAGTGCAATACAGGATAGTAGTAACTGATTGCAGGCTCAGGAAATGTAGGAAAAGTAAGAAGCCGAGGATGGACCCAAAGATGCAGTGGTGGAGATTGAAAGATACAGAGCTGAGAGCTATGTTTAAGGGAAGAGTGTTGGAAGCGATAAGGTTACTTGAGGATGTACAAGAATGGTGGACAGAGAATAGTAAAGTGATTTTGAGGGTTGATGAGGAGGTACTTGGAAAGTCATCAGGGAGGAAACCCCCAAATGATAAAGAGTCATGGTGGTGGAATGAGGAGGTGCAAGAATGGGTGAAGAACAAGAAAGAAGCTAAAAAAAAAAAAGGCAGATTTATCAGGCCTGGAGCAGGATAAAGAAGAGTACAAGCAGGCAAAGAAGGAGGCAAGGAGAGCAGTAGCAAAAGCAAAGGCAGAGAAATTGAATGAAGTCTATGAAGAGCTGGAAACACCAGAAGGAGAGAAGAAAATATGACGAATTGCCAAGGCCCAAGATGCTGCAACCAAGGACTTGACCCAAGTGAGACAAATATAGGATAACCATGGAGTAGTTCTAGCAGAAGAGGATGAATAAAAAGCAGATGGGAAACTTATTATGAAGGATTACTAAATGAAGAGAACCCAAGAGCAGTATTTGAAGATGGCCTTCCAAATGAAGCAGTTACAGCAACAGTGGCTAGAAGAGAGGTAGAGCGGGCAGTAAGGAAAATGAAAAATGGAAAGGCAGCAGGATCTGATAAGATGCCAGTGGAGGTATGGAAGAGTCTTGGAGAGGAAGGCAGAGATATCTTATGGGACTTAAATGCAAAAGATCTTTAGTCAGGAAAAGATGCCAGAGGAGTGGAGAGGTAGCCTAATCATCCCAATCTATAAAGGGAAGGGAGACATTCAGGAGTGTGGAAACTACAGAGGTATAAAGTTGTTAAGTCATACTATGAAGATATGGGAGAAGATCATAGAGAGGAGACTCAGAGAGGTAACGACAACTGGAGATGAACAGTTTGGCTTCATGCCTGGAAGAGGGACAGTGGATGCCATATTTGCCTTGAGACAAATGATGGAAAAGCATCGAGAAAAACAGAAAGGACTGCATATGGTCTATATTGACCTGGAAAAGGCATATGATCGAGTACCACTTCAAGAGGTGTGGAGGTGTATTAGAGAAAAGGGAGTCCCCGAAAAATATGTAAGGATCATCCAAGATATGTATGAGAGGGCAGAGGTAAATGTTAAGAGCAGTGTGGGCTTGACGAAAAGTCTCTCAGTAAATGTTGGTCTGCATCAAGGGTCTGCTTTGAGTCCATATCTATTTGATCTGGTCTTGGATGTAGTAACCCAGGGAATTGGAGATTAGTCTCCATGGTGTATGCTCTTTGCAGATTAAATTGTACTATGTAGCAACAGACAAGAGGTAGTGGAGGAGAAGCTTGAGGAGTGGAGAAGAGTGATGGAGGATAGAGGACTGAAAATCAGCAGGAAGAAGACAGAGTACTTGAGGTTGAGAGATGATGAGGATGGGGAGGTTAATTTGCAGGGGGAGGTGTTGAAAAGAGTTAAAAAGTTCAAGTATTTAGGATCAACAGTAGCAGAGGATGGTGACCTAGAGCCAGAAATAACCCACAGAATACAAGCGGGATGGAAGAACTGGAAAAAGTGTCTGGGGTGCTGTGCGATAGAAGAATATGGATTAAATTGAGGGGTAAAGTGCACAAGACAGTTGTGAGACCTGCGATGAAGTATGGAGCAGAGACATGGGCAATAAAGAAGACACAAGAGAAAAAAACTGGATGTGGCAGAGATAAGGATGTTGAGATGGATGTGTGGGGTGACAAGAAGTGATAGGATTAGAAACGAGGTAATTAGAGGTACCTCAAAAGTTATAGAAATATCAGATAAGATACAAGAAAGTAAACTAAGATGGTATGGTCATGTCGTTAGGAGGGATGAACAGTATGTTGAGAGGAGAGTGATGAAAATGGATATACAGGGTAGGAGAAGGAGGGGGAGACCAAAGTGTAGGTGGATGGATTGCATCAATGACGACCTGAGGTCTAAAGGTTTGTTGGGTGATGAGGTATGGGACAGAAACATATGGAGAACACTGGCAAGAAATATCGACCCCACATAAAAGAGGGAAAATATGTAGACGAAGAAGAATATATATATATATATATATATATATATATATATATATATATATATATATATATATATATATATATATATATATATATATATATATATATATATATATATATATATATATATATATATATATATATATATATATATGTGTGTGTGTGTGTGTGTGTGTGTGTGTGTGTGTGTGTGTGTGTGTGTATGTGTGTAAAATTACCTAATTGTGCTTATGGGAAAGAGCCCATGCTTGTAACTCCCCCGTCTCCTGGTCGGTTCCATTTTTGTACTTTTTTCTTCTTCTTTTTTTATGAATGTGACACCGGGACAGGAAAACACTGCCCTCATCAACAAAGCCCAGGCACGAGAATACAACAAGACGAAGGAAAAGAAAAAGCTGAAGGACAAGGCAGAGATGAGGTAATGATACACAAAGGAAAACTACAGGCAGAAAAATTAGTCCAAGTACAGAGGACCTAGAGATATGGAGGATTAGGCCCTGAGATGACAGAGATACTTAAATTATACAAGTGAGAAGATGGCTGAATCACAGCGTCAATTTCTACAGTTTACTACTACGAGTAACTTATACACCCTCGGTTGATAGGGTGTGTGAACCTTGACCTCGGATAGGGATGTTACCCCTAACTGTCTACTGGTCGATCTACTCTCTTCTAGTGTGTTGTAGATATCCACGGGCCATAATGGACCCCAGGGTGAAATTATCTGGAACTGGAGTGAATCTGTAAAGATAAGAGAGAACAGCAAAATGTTCCTCCCGGGGTTAGTAGTTTCCTACAAGTTTTTGATGAGATGCCTTGTTTGAGAGGAGGAGGAAAGTCGGGATAGAATAGTGGTGAAGAAGAGAGAGGTGACGGCGCCGCGTGCACGCTTTTAACCCCTAGGAGACTACCTGGAAGGAAGGGTAATAGGGAAGATAGGAAACGAAAACAAATTTATGAATATAAAAATGAAAAATTAATGGATGAACAAAGGAATCATGCAAGGTGGTCAAGGAATAGTACGTCCACCAACGTGACATTTAGGCGGTTATTCGTGAAAATACATTTATACAATTATATAATTATCATTTAGCAATATTAACACCTAGATGTTTAGGGGCGTTAGGAGGGGCATTCAGCCTTAATTCCCCAACTTCCATCTGACTGTATCCATCTCCATGGTGGGAAATAAATATTGTCACATCAAAATGAAATTCAGGCACTTGACGTCACTAAAAGACGCAGTGATTAAATATTCATCCTTATTGATACATTTAACCAAGTGAATTGAGTGTCTATTTGTAGATGGATAATAATCTCTTTTTTTTTAATTTGTTTAACATTTTGAGGTCAATGTTAATGCAAATATACTCTAAATGTTTTGCGAGTGCATTATTTATGACGCAGTGTTGAGGCCTTCTAGTGACTTAGCTGGTTAATATCGATGGCCTACGTGACGTAGGAAAAAAAAGTTTAATCATTAGTGTTTCCTTCATAACTCAGATAAGAATGACCGTTATTTATAGTCCAATATATGGTAATGAATATGATAAAGGTAGAATATGATCAAGTAGAGGAGTTAATGCTGTCGTAATGGCATTAAGTAGAATCAAAATGATAGTAAGATGGAGAAATATGTCGAGAAGAAGCACATATCCTGTTTGGGGTGGCACCTTGCTTTAAAATGTCGCTTGATCCTCGGAGCGAGTACTCAGTGACCCTTAGGGTAGCCATATTGAAAAAAGGCAAGGTGGGTGATTGACTACCATCTGCTACTACAATTATTAATAATAATAATAATAATAATAATAATAATAATAATAATAATAATTAATCTGCTTTGAAGGCTAGAATATGTTAAAGATATTCCTAAACATTTAGATAATTCTAAATTCATACAATTCCATTGCGTTTACACTTGGAAAGAAATATGTACCCACACAACCTGGAACACATTAATAGTATCCATAATGGTTTTGATAACTCTAGCCACAGAGTGGAATAAAAAGTATTTATTAATATTCTTAATATGGAAGAATGACGGCATGACGAAAAATAAGACATAAGAAAATAAAATCACGAGTATCAAATAATCGACCTATTCACATTTATAAGATTTCTCTCTACATTACAACTTTTCAGAAAATCGTTTTATTTCAGTTATATATATATATATATATATATATATATATATATATATATATATATATATATATATATATATATATATATATATATATATATATATATATATATATATATATATATATATATATATATATATAAAGTTATTAACTTCTTAGGACATTAACAAATACGAGTGTGGTTACCTACTTCTGCTTACGGGAATGAGGCCAAAGCTTGTGATTACCTAATTGATATTACCTAATTGTACTTGCGGGAAAGGGCCCAAAGCTCGTATCTTCCCGTCTCCTAATCGGTTCCATTTTCTACTTAGTGATACTTATCATACCTGTCCTTAAAACTATGGATTGAGTTAGCATTAACTACCTCCTCGCTTAGCGAA
>JAXCGZ010002791.1:27500-35337 GCA_037179515.1 Halocaridina rubra | reverse complement strand
CACCAACTAGGTAAATATTCGAGGGAAGGAAAGCCGAGACCAACAAAAGTAACCTTTGAGAGAGGGGAAACATGTAGGGAAATATTGTTGAGAAAAAAAGTCTAAAAGACCTTCAAGAATGCAAAGAAGTGTTCATTAGACGATACAGAACACAGGAAGAGATGGGAAAGATCAAAAACTTGTTGCAAGAGGCAAGAAGGTTAAATGATGAAAGAAATGAAGAGAAGAAAAATTTTCGTTACAGAATACTTCCAGACAAAGGGGAGATAAAGAAGATAATGACAGAAGATCAGGGGATGGGGCCTCATTAAGATTGTTATACACAAATGCTGATGGATTAGCTGGTAAGGCAGTAGAATTAAAAGATAGGATCCACAACAGTAAGGCAGATATAGTAGCAATTACAGAGACTAAGTTGAGTGAGGACATAAACAGTGTCACAGTTTTTCCTAAGGGCTTCAGAATACTAAGGGTCGAAAGATCTGAGAGGACTGGTGGAGGGATAGCACTGCTCATAAGTGAGAGGATTCAAGTTGAAGAAATAAACTTGGCTATAGAAAGTGAGTTCAGGGAATTTCTTGTTGCTCGCATAAATACTGGGTCAGAGAGCATTATAATAACTGTTGTATACAACCCACCAAGGAACCAAAATAGGCTTGAAATTTATGAGGAAAGTCATATAGGTACTATTGAAGTCATAAACTCAGTTGTTAACATGGCACGGGAGAAAAAATGTAGGATTTTGATTATGGGAGACTTTAATCATAAAGAGATAGATTGGATAAATCTTGACCCACACAGTGGTGAAGACTCATTTGGGGCAAGATTCCTAGATTGCGTACAAGGGAATTTCCTACACCAACATGTAATGGAACCAACAAGAGCCAGGGGTGGGGATGAGCCATCACTACTTGATCTAGTGTTCACAGATAATGTGTTGGATATTGAAAATATTGAGTATGAACCACCAATTGGAAAGAGTGACCACTGTGTGTTGTTGATGGAGTATATCATTGAAGACATTCTTCCTGAGAGTAGAGGCACTGAGGACATGAGGAGGAACTATCCGAAAGGAGATTACATCAAAATGAATGAGCTTTTTGCAGTTACTGACTGGAGAACCTTATTTTACAACAAATCTGTACAAGAAATGTATGACATCTTTTGTGAGAAATATGGGAAGATAGTAGATTGCTGCATACCTGTCACCAAAGTAGGTGTAATTCATGCCAGAGAGAAATGGTTCGATAATGGGTGTAAAAGAGCTAAGGAGTGGAGAGACAAATGCTGGAAAAGGTATAGGAGGAGAAAAAACATAAATGCCTGGCAAACCTACAAAAGAGCAAGAAATGACTACCTAAGTAAAAGGAGAGAGGCAGAGAGAGATTATGAGAGGGACATCACCAGGAAGGCTAAAGAAAATCCCAAGCTTTTCCACAGCTTTATCAGAGGAAAACTGAAGGTAAAAGAACAGGTTTTAAGGCTAAAGAGAGCGGATGGAAGCATCACTGAGACGGACGAAGAGATCTGCAAAGAATTGAACAAGGAGTTTCAGTCAGTATTTACAGTAGAAAATACCCCACCCCCTCAGATTGCAGTGATAGAAGCTCAAGGGCCGGTATTAGAGAACATCAACCTTACAGCCACAGAGGTATGCAAAGCACTGATGGATTTAGATGTTCATAAAGCTACAGGTCCTGATGACATATCCCCTCATGTGCTTAAAAAATGCGCAAACACAATATCAGTGGCACTAAGTATCATATTTAAGGAGTCACTGGAGTCGGGGGAGATTCCAAGATGCTGGAAACAAGCAAATGTAATACCTATCTTCAAAAAGGGAAGGAGGGATACGGCTCTGAACTATAGACCAGTTTCCTTGACCAGCATAGTTTGCAAAGTTATGGAGAAACTACTAAGGAAACATATCTCTCTTCACTTGGAATCCTTCAACTTTTTGTCAGTGAGGCAACATGGCTTCAGAGAAGGAAGATCAACAGTAACAAACTTATTAGAATTTTATGATGAGGTAAGCCAAATCTTACAGGAAAGAGAGGGCTGGGCAGATTGCATATTCCTAGACTTCCAGAAAGTGTTTGACACTGTTCCACATGGGAGACTTATTAGGAAGCTGCAATCAATGGCTAGAATAGGTGGAAATGTCTTGGAATGGATAAAAACTTACTTAGAAGGAAGGGAACAGAGGGTTAGAGTAAGACACTCAGTGTCTGAATGGAGAAGAGTTAGCAGTGGAGTTCCACAGGGTTCAGTTTTAGGGCCACTTTTGTTCCTTGTATATGTAAATGACCTACCAGAGTCTGTAAATTCATTCATGAATATGTTTGCAGATGATGCAAAGATTGTGAAGAAAGTAAAAAACGAGAACAATGGTAGAGAACTTCAGGAGGATCTAAATAATCTGCATGAGTGGTCAGAAAAGTGGCTAATGAAATTCAATACCTCAAAATGTAAGGTAATGAGAATGGGTACAAGTGCAAGAAGGCCCAAGCTTGACTACTCGGTGGCTGGAGTACAACTTCAAGAGACAGAAAATGAGAGAGATCTAGGAGTAAACATACTGGCAGATTTGTCTCCAGAAATACATATAAATGGCGTAGTAAGGGCAGCATATGCATTCTTATCAAATGTAAGGGTAGCCTTCAGGCACATGGACAAGGAAATGTTCAGAAATATTTATGTAACCTATGTGAGGCCAAAACTCGAATATGCAGCCCCCTTTTGGAATCCGCACTTGAAAAAGCACATAGCTAAGCTTGAAAGAGTTCAAAGACATGCCACGAAACTGGTGCCAGAAATACGCAATCTCGGTTATGATGAGAGGCTGAGGGAATTAGACTTGCCATCACTCGAAGCTAGAAGAGTAAGGGGGGATATGGTGACAGTCTTTAAATTCCTTCATGGTTATGATAGAGTGGATAGGGATCGATATTTCGATATGGCTGGCTCTAGAACTAGAGGTCATAGTTTGAAGCTTCGTAAGAAAACTTGTTTGCAGGATGTAAGGAAATACTTTTTCAGTGTAAGAGTAGTTGATAATTGGAATTCGCTAAGCGAGGAGGTAGTTAATGCTATCTCAATCCATAGTTTTAAAGACAGGTATGATAAGTATCATTAAGTCTAAAAATGGAACCGATCAGGAGACGGGAAGATACGAGCTTTGGGCTCTTTCCCGTAAACACAATTAGGTAATCACAATTAGGTAATCACACACATTGAGGCTGTAGATGAGGGAAATTACTTGGAGTGACGCACTTGAACAATCTGACTCACGTTTTTACCCAAGTTTTTCCCCTTTTGTTTACCTTCTATTCACAAATTGTTATTTTTAGCCGTAGGAAAGGAAAATGGGGTGTTGACATTTTCGACTTTATGCGAAGAAGTAAATATGTAAATGTGCAAAAAATATGGAATAAGTGTTATCGATGAGAAAATATAGAATTTTGGACGCTAAGATAAAAAAGGGTAAATAATTCTGAAGGAAAACAATCTCATGAAACTTATATTCGGATATATGTGGCTTGGTTAGTCAGATAATTTCGCACCCAGTTGAGAAATAAGTCGAGAATTTAAATGATTGATTCTTAGATTTCAGATAATTTTCAATATCTGTTTTCATATCACTCGCGGGATATGTGAAAGTAAACATTTACCTTAAAAAAAAAGCAATGTGGGGGGGGGGAGAAATAATGAATTACAGTTGCGAATGCAAAGAAACTGAAGTTATTCAGTCAGACAGACAGGTACATAGGTAAATAAACAATAAGAAGTATAGATGAACAGAGTAACGAACATGTACAAATAGATAGGTGAGAGAGAGAGAGAGAGAGAGAGAGAGAGAGAGAGAGAGAGAGAGAGAGAGAGAGAGAGAGAGAGAGAGAGAGAGAGAGACCAATGGTGACCTGTGATGACCTGTATTGTGCGTGCGCGAGTGCGTGGTGCTTTTTTAAGTACTGTATTAATCGTGGAACGCCTTCAGAAAAGTGCCAGAGGTGAAGCTCTGAAGAGCTCAACTGGAAAACCGAGAAGGCACTCCTTTAGTCTATGATGAATCACATGGAAACATCTAAACAGATAGCATCCATAATTATTCTTCTTCCTTCTCCTAAATTTTCATCCTTCTCCATCTTCTTAATTCTCCTCCTTCCCCCTCTTTCTCTTTTTTCTTCTACTTCCGCCTTCTCCTTCTTCCTATCCCTTCTTTTTCTTCTTTCTCTTTCTTCAACTTTTATTCTCCTCCTCCTCCTCCTCTTACGCTTAATTCTCTTCTGCATCCTTCTCTTTTTCCTTCTCCTTCTCCTCATCCTTTTTCATCTCGTTCTTCTCTTCCTCCTCCTCTTCTTGTCTTCTCTCTTCTTTCTCCTCCTTTCCTTTTTCCTTCGTATCCCTCCTCCTTCCTTGTCTTTCTTATTTATCCTCCTTCTCCCTTTCTTTCTTATCTCTCCTCCTTCTCTTCCTCCTCATTCTTTTCCTCCATCCTCTCCTCTTCCTCCCCCTCCTCCTTTTCTTCCTACTCCTTTTCCTCCTTCTCCTCTTATTCCTTCTTTGCTTATCCTCTTCCTCCTACTTTTCCTCCCTCTCCCGTCTCATCGCTCCTACTTTTCCTCCCTCTCCCTTCTCATCGCTCCTACTTTTCCTCCCTCTCCCTTCTCATCGCTCCTTATTTTCCTTCCTCTCCCTTCTCCTCGCTCCTCCTTCTACTTCTCTCTTCTTCTCCTCATCTTCTTCTTACTCCTCTTCTTCCTCCTTCTCCTATTTCTCTTCCCTCTCCTCCTCCTTCTTCTTCATCCTTCTCCTCCTCCCTCCTCTTCCGCTCTTTCCCCTTCTTCTCTCTCCCTCTTCCTCCTCTTCCTCATATTTTTCTCTTCCTTTTTCTCCTCCATCTTTTCCTTTTTTCCCTCTTCATCTTTTTCCTCTTCTTCTTCTTCCTCCTTCTCCTCTTCCTCCTCCTACTTCTCCTCCATCCGTCCGTACGCCCTCAGTGTATCCAGATTACTGGGACATGAACTGAAAACAAGTAAATGATGCACAATATAAATTTGATAAAGTTAACGTTGATGAAGTTGAATCGCTTATTCTAGAAATCTCTCTCTCTCTCTCTCTCTCTCTCTCTCTCTCTCTCTCTCTCTCTCTCTCTCTCTCTCTCTCTCTCTCTCTCTCTCTCTCTCTATATATATATATA
Organism: Halocaridina rubra; assembly: GCA_037179515.1. Lineage (NCBI taxonomy): Eukaryota > Metazoa > Arthropoda > Malacostraca > Decapoda > Atyidae > Halocaridina > Halocaridina rubra. The sequence continues at coordinate 30,137 of JAXCGZ010002791.1, read as the reverse complement.
TATATATATATATATATATATATATCCCCTAAGGGAGGGGGGTAAGAATACTTCCTCCGCGTTCCCATGCGTGTCGTAAAAGTTGACTAAATGGGGCGGAGCAAGGGGGCTGGGAATGCCCTCCTCTGTATTTAATTCCCACAAAAAGTGAAAGTATTGTCTTTGACTCAGCCACCCTCCTTATAAGGGGAATATGGTTTTGATATATATATATATATATATATATATATATATATATATATATATATATATATATATATATATATACAGTATATATATATATATATATATATATATATATATATATATATATATATATATATATATATATATATATATATATATACAGTATATATATATATACAGTATATATATATATATATATATATATATATATATATATATATATATATATATATATATATATATATATATATATATATATATATATATATATATATATATATATATATATATATATATATATATATATATATATATATATATCAAATGCAATTTTAGGCTCTGATCGGGCTTTGAAAACTGAATATAAGAAATAACTTAGAATATAGTTATTTAAGCACTTGTGCTTTAATAGTTTTTATTTTTTGTCAAGTGACAATGAGCGAAGACGAGAGAGAGAGAGAGAGAGAGAGAGAGAGAGAGAGAGAGAGAGAGAGAGAGAGAGAGAGAGAGAGAGAGAGAGGCGCATCCTCCTGTTAATGTGTCTCTTCCGTATGTTCAGTCAACTGAGTCAAGTCGACGAGCTGACTAAAGACAACCTTAAGATAGGCGCATGCGCGCATTTCCCAGTTTTCATACCAAGATGTTATCTGAAATTCATATTTAATGCTGAGTTCATAAAGAGGCCGTTGGAAAAATAAAGAGAATATTCGACTGGTCGTCATTGATGATCCACTTTATCCATAATTATTAGGGAAGGAGCATCTTCAGTCTCGATTTCTTATTCTTCTTAAAGGGGGGCAAGCCCTTTCTCACCGACAACGTGACTGCCTCTCCTTCAAAGAGCACTGGCTGTGCACTGTTGTAGCGATGGTTTCTGAAAAATTTCTCTCATCAATTTCCTGATTCTTTTAGGCAAGGAAATTATAATGTCATAATTGATATATCTTTATATATTTATCTCACTCGTTACGTCATAATCCTCTGAATATCAGGGTTGCCACGCCGTTAAACAAAGATCTTAAGTATCAATTGATGTTCATCATAAGCAGTCCGTTCTTACCTTGCCTGTTAATGGATTACCAGTATCAGTCTTCCTTGACCTTTAAATTGCCTTCTTCTGCATGCAAAGTTGTTGTCTCCATTTTTATGCGTTTGGCAGGGTTTGTAATAATCTTGCCTCGGCCACCCCTCTTACATGGGGGAATGAGTCCATGTATATAGTATGCATGTACTTATGAAACCTCGCAGATGGAAGATACTATAATATATGAACGTTTTCGAAAAATCAGCTACATGGTTTAGATATAATGTTGTGGTGTTGGCAACACACTTATCAAGTTTTGTGGCCATATCTCATCCTTGAGTGATGGTATAACTATATGAAAATAATATTATCAGTAACAACCCTAATATACTTTTGTGTGTGTGTTTGTGTGTGTGCTATACACTGAAAATCATTACATTTATTTATGGTTAGCAAAAGTAATTCTTGCTATGGGACAAAATTGGGAAATATATAAGATGTATGTCTTAAAGGGCTTATAATGAAACTCAGTGATCGAGAGATTTCGGAGTGAACAAGAACCTAACTAGTGACAAATTATGAATTGCTTGCTTGCTGGGTAAAGCTCAAAATCCCAATAAGGACTTACATTCATGAGTGTGGTAATATTGCTCAAATTACAAAAATACAAGGAAAAAAATTTTGGACTTTGCTTTTGCTCCAGATGCCATTGATAGTAATGTTAGCTATGCTGTTGTTCTCAAAGATGCCTGCCTAAACAGCACTAAACTCTCACGGAGTGTATGTTCTGTTGAAGCATATCTGGGGAAGAGAGGATTTAGAAGGATGTATGTCCGGAGGTATTGCATGGAGTTGTGTGTTGTCATTGAGTGACTGAATGGAATGGCGAGTTAACTGTGTTTGAATATGTTTACAGAGGCTGGCTTGGGGTGGATGAGGGAGAGATGACAGTATTTTTGTGTGATATCTTGTGTTGGGCGTTCATTAAATGTTCACGTGTGTTAGTGTTCTGCCTTGTAATGTAGTGGATAGAGTTGGTTTGTGGAGATGGCGGCGAGTATTAATGTACCTTTCATGTCCAGATGGTCTTTGACTTTGAGGACATTGTTTTTTTTTGGTGTAGGTGTAGCTGTGTAGTCTGTGATTATTATTAGTGCCTTGTGATTTGTATAAACTGTAGGGTGTTTTTGTGGTGTGTTTTAGTGAGGTTGGAAGCCCTAGCGAGGCTTGCATATTGTAACATGGAGCATATGTACTGTTCGTTTGCTGTTGTAGTGGTTTCTTTGTTGTGTCCAAATATTGTATGGGCAAGTGCTGAGGGGGTATTAATCCTTGGTGTCAGGATTTTATTAATGTTTGTGACATGTTGTTGAATTGACATAATGATGTATCGCATCGTCTGTTATACCAAGGATCTTAGGTGTGTT
>JAXCGZ010002791.1:0-25000 GCA_037179515.1 Halocaridina rubra | reverse complement strand
GAGTTGAAGTCGAGAGAGTGTTTTGTGAATTGTAAGTAAGCTCATTTTCTTTCCTGTTTATCATGTCTATCTTGTGTAGTAATGCAAAATTAAATTTTTGCCAAGAATTGTTGTCTTAACACGTGGGGATTTTCCCAGGAGGTCCTACGAACAGGTGATCCCTCATCTGGATCTTGATTAGTAAATAGATGATTAAATTAATACATGTGGAGAATATAATTGCTTGTTTTGAACCTATGCACACACTTGACAGTAGAGTTGCTAGACACAGGATCGAGACCTTCTTAGGATAATAGGAATGTGGCTTCCAGTCTTAATTCCCCAGCCACACTTTCACAAGGATCTGATGTCGGATTAATCCCACTGACTGGCAGAAAATCCTACCTGGGAGTATAATATTTGAACCACACTGTCAGTGAAATGGCATATGGTGCTTTCTTTTGAGAACTTATAAAGCCATTGTTATACATGCAAGCCTTTCTAGAAAGGTGTAAGTGACAAGTTTTGCTGTTTAGTGAAGAGGGAATGTTCTAGATTATTCAGCAGCCTTTTTTTTTTTTTTAACAAATACGGGTGAGTGTACAGCATAGGCATACAAAAACGCAGAAAATGAAATTAAAATTTTCGTCTTTATTGAGATTTCGCTCACAGTGAATTTTTGCAGGTGAATAATCTTTTGAGCAGAAATGAAATGAGCTTTGAGTGGAGCACGGAAGAGGAAAACAATTTACAGAGAAAAGGAATGAGCAGACTTCCAAAATTACCATCTTACTTTAACCCAGGCTCAACATCATCAGGCACTGGTACTGCTCCTTCAGATATAGCGTCTACATCAACTCGTGCAATCAATCATCTAGTTCCTAGAGACATGCCAATGGTATTATTACCAGATCCTGCTTCTTGAATCATTCAGCAAGAGAAAATACCACATTATGTAACAGTATGAGAGTTAATGATTCAAGACATAGAATTGAGGTGATGGACTTTAATGATACGAACATAGAGGCATACTGCATTGGAAGTGGGCCATCATCATAGCAGAATCATGATAGCAACCTTTTAAATACATGCAGAGTGTACAAAGGAGCTGCAGAAGAAGATAGTATGGCAAGGTATTTATTAAGAGGTGTCTTCAAACTGAACTACGGATCGGCGAGTGTGTTGAATGTAAATGGCGGCCATTGTATTCACTATTCCAAGATCGTTTGTATTGCTTTGTATGTTGCCTATTGTCCAAGATTGAATCTCCCTGCACTACATCAAGATTCTGTGACTGGAAACACTGCAGTGCTATTCTGGAACAAGTAAATGGAAAAAAAAAATCAGCGCAAGTGCATGACAGCATATTTTATTTGGCATGAAGAGACTAGAGGCATAGATTTTTTCAAATTAAACAACATATGTCACAGCAGGAGTACTGGCAAGAGTGTTGACACGTGTGATTTCTGTTATTCGCTTTCTTGCCTCCAGAAGTTTGCCATGTTCGAGGAAAATATCAAATAATTTGGTCAACAAAAATCGGAATCTATATACCTATTTTAGAGCTATTGCATGAACTCAGCCTTTTTTTTACTTATTTATTTTTTTAGGAACACCTCAAGCTGCATGTATTTTATGGAAAGCCGAACCCATTTCATTTGTCTGAAAATATTTGTGAATACTTTTTTAAAATTTGCAACAAATTTAGTGAATGCAAACTAGGCCGCGAGCATGATCATAGTGATGTGAAAAAGGAGACCAAGTGTGATGTGTGCATCGTACTAGATATGAAGGAACTGAGGAGGTAGTTTCTGTTAAAGTTGAAACTTCAAGGCGGAAGCATTCATTCCTGTACTGGACTCTACTCCTGAACTGCAATATGTGCTGAAGCTTAGTCATGTATTTGAAATCTATTTTCGTTCTAAAGTGAACTGAATTCAATTGGCAAAAGGTATAGAAAAGTGTGAACATCTGGCAAGTGTTTATCACAGACACCTTGATTATGATGAAATTTTGGATGAGTGTGAGCATCTCAGGCAATACATTGGTCTTGATGACAATTATGAGACTCCCTTTACTGTACAGAAAAAACTGTCGAACATGTTGATAGTTCTCTTTCCCAATAATGAAATTGCACTCGGTCTTGCTATGGATGATAATGACAAACTGTGCAGGAGAACGTTCATTTTCAAGTATAAAACCTGTAATAAATAGGATCAGTATCTCAGTTTAAGAGGAGCGTTTGAATTGTCATTCACCGTGTATCAAAATCAATATCATGAAAGACTTCAACCTTATTATAAAGCAGTGTTGTACTGAAAACTTTTGCAAATCTTTATGTTAAACACCTGCTTTAAAATATGTTTCATTTTGTTGACGGTTTTAATTTTTGTTTCTGTGAGTGGTTGTGTAGGTAGGTACCTTAGTCTACTGCCATACCCAGGGGCCTATAATGCTGTTAAGACGTCCTTATTCTTGAGTACAAGCTGTGATGTTTTCTTTGAATGCTTTTTATTACATGTCTTGCCATCAAACTATATAAATTACTGTTAATCATTCACGATCTCCCAGTAAATGTTTTCTCTTCAAGTTGCAGAAAATTATAAGCATTTTCTCAATATAGCTTTCATAGGACATGAAGCGAATTTGATGACTATCATCAGATATTTAAGTGGCTTTTGAGGAAAACTTAGTTTTATCTTAAAGACATCTGTTTATCCTGTTAAACTTTTATTTATGCTTTCCATTTCTCTTCTCTGTTGTTTATGTAAGTTCAATCCCCTCCTGGAGAGGCTTTATTATCTCTGTACTGCTGAGGGGTGGCAGTTTTTAAATTCTAAAAGGAAATTTTAATCTTCCACTTTCTACAAAATGGAAACAATACTGAGTTTAATTAATGGTCAAAAAAAGATAGTTGCCATTAAAGTATGCACTCTACAGCAGCATAAGTAGTCCAGAGTACTTGTAATGTATGGTTTACCAAGACCTCATTATGACCTAATAAAGAAACTGTAAACGATTAGTTAAGGGGGTCAAGTGGGCAAAGTTCCCACTTAGGAAAAGGGTGTGTAACTGTTGTTATAATATTAGGTCATGCAAGGTTAGTTAGATTTGTATTACTGGGGGAAGGACACCTATTAATAGCCTTAATATTTTCCTCCATTTTCTCCCCAGCTCGCCCTTACAGATTATGAAGATAGAAAAACTTTTAATAAAAATAATTATCGGTGAAAGTTACCTTAGGCTATTGTCTGGTGCTCTTTCTTCAGTTTTGCTAGCCTACCCAAGCCTAATACCTTAACAGCAGTCACAGCCCTTTGCTAACTGGGGAAAGGCGGCAGTTAGTTAATTGTCCTTATTTAAGGTAGATGATATCTTGGGGTAAATGTACATTACAGTGCAAAGACTATGGATACGGTGGATGGCTGTATGCAATGGTTGCACCAAAAAATGTCTGTCTCAGGTAACAGTTCAGTAAGTATATTTGTACTGAAGTAGAGTAAGAATTAAATATAAAAGATAATGCAATTGAGGTGACTGTCTCCAAAGTCAAAAACAATAAAAAAATTGTGAACAAATTAAAAAGTTTCGATGAGAATATGGTCAGTTTCCCATTAATAATGTGTAGTTTGCACTCCTTAGCATCTATTTAGTGTATCAGTGCAACTATGCCACTTTATAGATACTCAGGGAGAAAACGTCACCCTTTTGCATACAGTTGTCAGCAAGATTGGCTTAGTTTTACTGATATATTTTTACTCATTCTTTGCGTAATGTATCTCTCTTGATGTAAATATATAATTTACAGAAAACAGGCTGTAAATCATACCGATTATTTTTCCAGAATCTGGTCTTCACCATAACCTGTAGGGAAGCAGTGATTTCCAGTATTGCGTGTCCTTATCATATTTATATATAAGATTTTCAAGCCTAGAATTACCTTGTGTGCTTTATTTTTTTTGCTTATGCAAATGTGACACTGTTGGATAACTTCAGATAAAACAATTTCAGTCACCAATTTCTTGAATAGATATATCAGATCCTGGACTTTATATTTTGGGTAATGACTAATGAGCATAATAGTGATGTGACATATGCATCAAATGCTAACTGAATGTGAAGCAGCATATGCAGCTTCATTACTGTATGAATGCAGTGTATTTGTTTTCTTTTGTTACTTCACCTCTTCTTTGGCACTAAGGATTTGAAAACCCAATTCCTCTTGTCTTTACATTGACATTCTACCAGATTGATTATGTTGGAGCTGCTCTTTGTGTCCATGCAATGCATTATACTTTTATATAGTTATGTTCTGTTGGGTTTCTAGGAACACTTCTTTTATGGGTATTAGCACAGTTCGACAATAATGCTTTGTGCTTACTCATGTTTACAGTAAGTTAAAAATTCACTTTGAGAAATAGACTTTGTTGTATGAAACGTTACAGGAATGTAGTATTTCTAGCCTGTGACTGCACTATATTGGGAACACGGATTGTGAACTTTGTTGCATCCTATTTCCCATCCAGAGTCAATGCTCGTGAGCAGGAAAAGAAGTCTATTTTGGGATTGCACCTCTGTGACTATTAACAAGTAAGCTTAAAGGGTAAGATAAATAATAAGAAGTTTGGGAGATATGATTTTACCAACATATAACTTCTTTTCTTTTTTAGGCCATTTTATCTCAGAACTTACAGGCTTGAGAAGCTGGGCCCTAATGTTCATTTTCCTACTGACATTCTTGGTAGTAAGACTGCTACAGATGTAACACATTGGGTATTGTATGTTAATCTTCAAGGGGTTCTGCTATCACTTGAAATGTATGCATTCCAGATGGTACGGGTATGAGAATATAAATCCAAGATTTGTTTACTTTAATTAACCTCTTATTATCATTCACCCTGTTCCTGTTTCTGGTACACTTGTGGTATATTTGGAGCAATTCATAACACAGGAGAAGTGTAATTAGGCAGAGTAACTCTGAGATTTGTGAGCAGTAGCAAATGGGACGTACTACAAAAATTTAAGTGCAGTGTTTACAGTCCTGTCATGAGACTCTTTTGTATATAATTTCATGAATGATTTGGACATATTTATACTTTTTTAGAAGCTTGTGGGAAAGTTGGAAATTTGATATTGAAATTTCAATCATTGTTGTGCAGATTTAGGGCATATGGTATTGTGTTGTTTCTGTATATGTTCTAGTAGGGAAGATGTAGATTTAGTAAAGAAGACAATAACATATGGTTGAAACAATTTAAGCATGAGATACCCTTTGTGGGTGATGTGATAAGCTATCAACTCTTTTGTTAAAATGCGTAAATTGCCAGCAGTGCTATGTTATTGGATCATATTAGTGGCAGTTTCTCTGTGAATTGGTCTTAGGAGTAGGTAATAACTTTTTTTCTTTACATATTTGGTACGTTGTATATCTCCTTTCAGCCCATAAAATCAAGAGCGATATTTAAAGATATTTTTCCTTAAGCACTGTGATTGCTAATTTTGTCTATCTTTGCAGAACTGAACAACCATACAAGAAAGGCAGCAATAGTAAGCCCAAAGGGATGACAGTGGAGCAGCTTGTGAGATTTCTTAATGAAGAACAAAGGGATCCACGACTAAATGAAATTTTGTATCCATATGCAGATGCTGCAAAAGCCAAGGAAGTCATCAGGGATTACGAAACACAAAAGGAAAATGTTGCCAAAAGTAAGTGCCTTCATAGTTGATTTGACCTACAGTATTCCTAATCTAATTCACTCAACCCTCAGTTAAACGGACCTCGTTATATTGGTAAGAGACAAAATCTGGAGCAGCAGATTTAGTATTTTTCAGTTGTCACCATTTGACTAGAACCACTGCTTCGAGAGAGAGAGAGAGAGAGAGAGAGAGAGAGAGAGAGAGAGAGAGAGAGAGAGAGAGATGTGAAACACTTTGGGCTTCCATCAGCTCATTGTATCACAATAATAATAATAATAATAGTAATAATAATAATAATAATAATAATAATAATAATAATAATAATAATAATAATAATAATAATAATAATAATAATATGTATGTGTGTGTGTGTATGTGTATGTGTAATTACCTAATTGTGATTACGGAGAAGAGCCCCAAGCTCATAACTTGTCGGTTCCATTTTGTACTTAGTGACACTTATCATACTTGTCCTTAAAACTATGGATTGAGTTAGCATTAACTACCTCCTCACTTAGTGAATTCCAATTATCAACTACTCTTACACTAAACAAGTACTTCCGTACATCCTGCAAAGAAGTTTTCTTACGACGCTTCAAACTATGACCTCTAGTTCTAGTGCCATCCATATACCAAAACCATATTCCCCCTTATAAGGGGGTGGCTGAAAAGAAAATACTTTGACTTTTTGTGGGAAGTAAATACAGAGGAGAGAATTCCCAGTCCCCCCGCTCTGCCCCATTTAATCGACTTTTATGACACGCAGGGGAACACGGAGGAAGTATTCTTAACCCCATCCCTCAGGGGGTAAGTTCTAGTGCCAGCCATATCAAAATATCAATCCCCATCCACTCTGTCATAGCCATGAAGGAATTTAAAATTCATCACCATATCCCCCCCTCTTTATTCTATCTTCGAGTTATTTTAGGTCTAATTCGCTCAGCCTCTCATCATAACTGAGATTGCGTATTTCTGGCACCACTTTTGTGGCATGTCTTTGAAATTTTTCCAGCTTAACTACGTGCTTTTTCAAGTGTGGATTCTAAAAGGGGGCTGCATATTCAAGCTTTGGCCTCAAATATGTTACATAAATATTTCTGAACATTTCCTTGTCCATGTGCCCAAAGGCTACCCTTACATTTGCTAAGAAAGCATATGCTGCCCTTACTATGACATTTATATGCATTTCTGAAGACAAATCGGGCATTGTGTTTACTCCTAGGTCTCTCTCATTCTCTGTCTCTTGAAGTTCTGCTCCTGCCATTGAGTAGTCAATGGGCCTGCATGCACAAATATCCGTTCTCATTATCTTACATTTTGAAGTACTGAATTTCATTAGCCACTTTTCTGACCACTCATGCATACTATTTAGGTCTTCCTGATATTCTCTACCATTGTTCTGGTTTCTTACTTTCTTCACAATTTTTACATAATCTGCAAACGTATTCATGAATGAATTTACAGACTCTGGTAGGTCATTTACGTATACAAGGATCAAAAGTGGCCCTATAACTGAGCCCTGTGGAACTCCACTACTAACTCTTCTCCATTCAGACATTGTGTGTCTTACTCTAACCCTCTCCTCCCTTCCTTCTAAGTAAGTTTTGGCTTACCTCATCATAATATTCTAATAAATTTGTAACTATTGATCTACCCCCTCTGAAACCTGGTTGTCTCACTGACAAAAATTTTAAGGATTCCAGGTGAAGAGAGATGTATTTCCTTAGTAGTTTTTCCATAACTTTGGGAACTATGCTGGTCCAGGAAACAGGTCCATAGTTTAGAGCTGTATCCTTCCTTCCTTTTTTTAAGTTAGGTGCTATGTTTGCTTGTTTCCAGCATCTTGGAATCTCCCCTGACTCCACCGACTTTTCAAATATGATATTTAGTGCCACTGATATTGATTTAGCGAATTTCTTATGTATACCCAGCAATTGGAACAACTCGAGGATAGGTTCTCAGACGTGATGTGTAATGTAAAATTCGTGTAATGTAACCAGTCATTTACCATAAGGATAGGATTCGGTTTTACGTCACGAACTCCCTTTTCTACTAAGGGCTAGGACGGTTGCCTTCTTACAAAGGACTTGTTTTGGCAGATGTAATCGTTACCCTGAGTGTATGCCCTTACTAACCTCAGTCCGTGACGGGGCGCGAACCCTTGACCTGCCGCCGCAGACGCTACCATTTTGCCACATAGACTACTTGTCATTTACCATATGAAACATTGATATTAGGCATATATACATTCCACAACCATACATAAAACACTATGCCAAAGATATAAGATAGGTAAAACATATTTTATAAGTACATAGCAAAGCAGAAAGACCTGTAGTTATTTATATTAACATGCAGATAGTGTAGAGTATAAAAGATATTCAGATTTACATATAAATACTGTACAGTAATAAAAAATTAACGAACCCTGAGAACGAATTCTTATCTGCAAGCATAAACAATGATGATGTTAGCGGTAGGAAAAGGAGGAGGAGTCTTAAGCAGTAGGAGAGGGAGGAGAAGAGGAGGAGGAGACTTAAGCAGTAGGAGAGGGAGGAGGAAGGGGGAGAGCAAACCACTGGTTGTTGTTGGGGTTAATACTGGGTGAAGAGTGACTGAAGCACATGGCAGCATGGTGGGAAACTGGCTCAGAGGCCGGCCCTTAGATACTAAACAACCCTTTTTTTGCTTTTTCTTTGCGCATTTCGTATTTTTTTACTATTATTTTTTGGAGGTGTTATTCCAATTTCGCATATAGCAACGTTTAAAAAACGACCTGAGTGTACATAAGGGGATATATCATCAGGACCTGTAGCTTTATGAGCATCTGACTCCAATAGCATTGTGCATACCTCTGTGGCTGAAAAAATGATGCTCTCTAATACTGGCCCATGAGCTCCTATCTCTGCAATCTGAGGGGGTGGGGTATTTTCTACTGTAAATACTGACTGAAACTCTGTTCAATTCTTCGCAGATGTAATATCCTTTCGATTAATTCCTCCTTGTGTTTCCAGTGACTCTACTTTTAGGCAGAACATCTTCAGTGATATACTCCATCAACAACACACTGTGGTCACTCTTTCCAATTGATGGTTCATACTCAATTTTTTCAATAACCAACTCATTATTTTGTGAATATTAGATCAATCAGCAATAGCTCATCCCTCCCCTGGCCCTTGTTGGTTCCAGTTGGTGTAGGAAATTTCCTTGTACGCAATCTATGAATCTTGCCCCGAATGAGTCCTCCCCACTGTGTTTGTCAAGATTTATCCAATCTATCTCTCTATAATTAAAATATCCCATAATCAATTTCCTTCATTTTATCTCCCGTGCAATGTTAACAGCTGAGTTTAGGGCTTCAATAGTATCTATATGACTTTCCTCATAAAGTTCTAACCTATGTTGGTTCCTTGGTGGGTAATATACAGCAGTTATTATAATGCTCTCTAACCCAGTATTTATACGAGCAGCTAGAAATTTCTTGAACTCGCTTTCAATAGCAAAGTTTATTTCTTCAACCTCAAATCTTTCACTTATGAGCAGTGCTATCCCTCCACCAGTCCTCTCAGATCGTCCAATCCTTAATATTCTGATGCCCTTAGGAAAAACTGTGACACTGTGTATGTCCTCACTTGACTTAGTCTCTGTAACTGCTACTATATCTGCCTTACTGTTGTGAATCCTATGTCATAATTTTACTGCCTTACCAGCTATTGCATCAGCATTTGTGTTCAACAGTCATATATATATATATATATATATATATATATATATATATATATATATATATATATATATATATATATATATATATATATATATATATATATATATATATATATATATATATATATATATATATATATGTGTGTGTGTGTGTGTGTGTGTGTGTAAATACCTAATTGTACTTACGGAAAAAAGCCACAAGCTCATAACTTCCTGTCTCTTGATCAGTTCCATTTTGTACTTAGTGACACTTATCATACTTGTCCATAAAAATATGGATTGAGTTAGCATTAACTACCTCCTCGCCTAGCGAATTCCAAGTATCAAATACTCTTACGCTAATAAAGTACTTCCTTACATCCTGTAAAGAAGTTTTCTTACGAAGCTTCAAACTATGACCTCTAGTTCTAGTGCCAGCCATATCAAAATATCGTTCCCTATCCACTTTGTCATAACCATAAAGGAATTTAAAAACTGTCTCCATATCTCCCCTCAATATTCTAGCTTCGAGTGATGGTAAGTCTAATTCCCTCAGCCTCTCATCATAACTGAGATTGCGTATTTCTGGCACCAGTTTCGTGGCATGTCTTTGAACTTTTTCAAGCTTAGCTATGTGCTTTTTCAAGTGTGGATTCCAAAAGGGGGCTGCATATTCGGGTTTTGGCCTCACATAGGTTACATAAATATTTCTGAACATTTCCTTGTCCATGTGCCTGAGGGCTACCCTTACATTTGATAAGAATGCATATGCTGCCCTTGTCGTGATGAATTCTTCTCACTACGTTAATATTAGTACCAGACGGGTACAAGGTAAGAATGGACAAGCAGTGATTCCTTTTCCTTCCTTTATTGAGTATACAGATTCGAGCCTCAATGCCCCCGCCCTATGATTAACAAAGTCTATGATATATTCGTGCCCCAGGCAAAATTCTAACTAACTGTGTCTGCCCTGGGTGGTTCTTGAAATACCCCAAGGGCAGGGCGTGGCTTGACATCCAGTCCTGCCAATGAACTCAAGTGACATCCAGTCCTGCAAATTAACTCCAGGTTCGAAGTGGAGTCCCTCCTATTTTGGGGAGGAGCTATTTCAACAAGCCTATTGCAAAGGAGTGAGTGGCAATTGTCTATTGCCATTGGGTATCTCCCCAGGTCATTTACATAAGTATAGGTCAAATGCTCGTGTGTGGCATTGGGAATAGAGGATTTGTTTGGGTCTCTCACACCCTCTTGAGGCACTTGGCGCCGGGTGCTGATCTTCGTGACCCTTTTAATATTGCAAATGTTCGTGTGTGGTATTGGGAATAGAGGACTTGTTTGGGTCTCTCACACCTCCTTGAGGCACTTGGCGCTGAGAGCTGATCCCCGTGACCCTTTTAATATTGGCCTTATCCCAGCAAAACACTTGAGAGAGCGTTCAATTTTACCTTTGACCTCCAGCAAGACTTCAGTCATGCGACATCCCTCCCCACTACACTGAAATATCTCTTATTTCAGTTTCATCATCCTAACTAACATTTGTTTACAATAAAAACGGGGCCGAATTATTTAAGCTATTATCTAAGAAATCCTATTTCTATGAACTCTAAACGGATTACACAAACATAGCATATATATATATATATATATATATATATATATATATATATATATATATATATATATATATATATATATATATATATATATATATATATATATATATATATATATATATATATATATATATATATATATATATATATATATATATATATATATATATATATATATATATATATATATATATATATATATATATATATATATATATATATATATATATATATATATATATATATATATATATATATATATATATATATATATATATATATATATATATATATATATATATATATATATATATATATATATATATATATATATATATATATATATATATATATATATATATATATATATATATATATATATATATAGTACTTCTACAGACAACTAGAGCATGCAGAGTCTATTTCCTTGTGGGAAATCTTTAATACAAACATATTTTTATATTTAAACAAAAGTAACCTTAATCAGTATGATTTCAGTGTGTAACTAATAACAAACATTAAGATCAAAAGTCAGTTTAGATCATAACGTTATTTCATCTACTTCTCTCCTTTCTTCAAAAGACAAAATTTGGTTAGTTACAGTAAAAGTATGAATCATGTAGAACATTAGCAAACAAATTAAGTAGAGTATTAGCATATATAAACATTTAAAATGCTATAGACCATAACATCAATGGTAATTTCTATAAGAAACCTTATCTTATAATTTCTACTCCTATCGTTACTAGGGGGCATTGATTTGTCTTAAAACTAAGCCTTAAAAACTACTCCTGAAACAAAACATGTTTTACTGTGTGTAAAGTCAAAACATTCTCTATTTCAATATACAATTACTATTCAGAGACCAATTAATATGAGAACTTAACAAACACAAAGATTAAATCATAATTCAAGCAATGATAATGCTAAAGATAAATAATTATATTATTTAGGTAGAAAAACAACTTATTACTATTGGTGCAAATCATACAATTTATCAATAGCAGTTATTAAAAAAAAACTTATATCTAAGGGAGACTCTGAGTTTTCGCTTAAAATTATCTTAAAGCTAGTAAAACAAATAAAAAAAATATAAAAAAATTAAAATTGTCTTTTAGCACAGTGATCAAAGACGGTGGGGACATTCTCTTTCCCTTTTTTTTCAGTTCTAATACGTGGGTAATTTTAATTAACTAATAAGGGATTTTCCATACCCCTCCTTTCTCTCTTCACTAAAGTTTGGACATGTATAGGGATTTTTTTTTTCTTTCTCTTCACTACAGTTAGGACATGCATGGGGATTACCTTTTTTTCTGGGGTTTCATCAATTCGTTTACATGGCTTTTCAAGTGTTATTAAGATGTTAAAGACTTTTGTTTCCCTCCCTTGCTCATGAAATTTTTTTGCTAGGCGTTATAAAACGGTTTCCTAGTTTGCCTCGCCTTTTCACTCCCCCGCCGTCTTCACTGCAGGCCCAGGTTCGTACACTACCACATATTATCTTCTTTCTAAGATAGGCAAGACAAATAGGAAGCGATCGATGCATCTTCCGAACCCCTCCAGCCTGGCTTTTTCGTCCTACCTTCGGGCCGATCTTTACTAAGACCACCCTTGTAGGAGACCTGCAACGTCACAGCGATTCTCTTCAGTACTGCATACACACGTACCTTCGAAGCAGACCTCGGGATGAAAATTTGAACCTATGTCACTACTACAGTTGTAAGAAAGGTTCCCTATGACTTCAGGGTACCAACAATGGCCATACGTTGGTAATCTGAGGCTATACTTTGCCTCCCCTGCAACTGCAAGTGATTGCAATCACTATTCAATGGGCAACAGGGACTTGTTTGAGAGAGAACAAAATCTAAAGACTTTTAGAACTTGCAGGTCGGGGCTGCCTAGAAATATATTCCATATTTGCACATTTGTTTACATCATTAGATTAGGATTCCCAAACACTTAGGACTTAGCTGGGTAACTAATACATAATATTACTCTACTATAGACATAAAAAAAAAAAGACTAACATTAAATGCTGAGAAAAACCACTAAAGAAATATTCTTATTAGTAGTGGCTGCAATAATATCAAGTATAAATTCAGATAAAAGATACAAATTATCAGGTTACTACTGATTGCATTTCATAAATAATAATTAGCAACAGGCCATTGAGAGATAGCAACAATAACAGTCATCATGATAATAACATTACTAATAATCATGATCAAAATAATAATAAAAAGTAAAATAAAAATACTAAATCAGGAATAGCCATATATATATATAGTGGAGACTGGCATTCAGAAGTAAGAACAGAGTTCTATACTTAAATTTAATAGTAGTGCTCAATCTAACACAGTCTCTTATACTATTCAAATTCCTGCTGTCATAATCTATGTATATATATAGAGCATAAGTGGCAACTTGCTGGCTCCCCAGTTTGTCAATGGGAGTTTGTTTATTCTCTAAACAGTTGCGAGATGTGGCGAAAGTATTTATGCAGAAGTCGGTAATACCGATGTCTTATCAATATTTATGCAATAACAGCATGCAACAAATTATCAACTGAAATAAAACGTAGGCACAGTTATCGCCTAGCTTCGCTGAAAAAAAAAATAAAAAAAAAGAATCAATGATGGCAACATTCTCTTAGCATCGGGAGGATCCTATGTCAGAGAGAGAGAGAGAGAGAGAGACGTTGTGGTATCCACCCCCATGGTTAGGCGAGACGGGCTTCCTTCCTTTACATGTACTGAAAATAAAAAATTAAATTGTCGTGGAGTATCTCTACATAATAAAAGAATAAATAAACAAATGAAAGTGAACAAACGTGAGCAATGGCTATTGATAGAGTTTTACGTTTATTGTCAGAAGGCTATTTTTATATCCCCATTAACAAAATACAAAAGCAAAAGAACTTAGTGTACAACTGCAGAAACGTCGAAGCATAAATCCACTCCTTTCTGTTTAATAGCAAAGGACTTTACTGAAATAGCATACACATCCTTGTCTATAGTGACAATCTTTTTCTTGCTATAAATCAGAGGGTTGAGTCGAAGCACACACTCTCTAATAGGCAACATATCTCTGATAAAAGTAAAGCAAAATATTACAATCATATATGACAATATCTCTACGACAGCCTTGATGTTATTCTTGCTCGTTATCCTCACTTTGGTGGCCATTAATTATATTGAATTATACATATATTTTCTGTATGTTGCTGTATAATTCTGTTTGTGCATTCTGCGTTTCTCTGAGCTTTACTTTTGCATATAATGTACTCTGTGCTGCCATACTGTGAGTTGTGTGTTAGTATGCAGCAATGTTTTATCAATATGTACACCTCCCTGTAAACCATGTTCAATTCTTGGTTTTGTATCCATTTGAAGCATTATTTGTATGAACTCATGTAATGTCTGACGCCTTGGCGCAATAAATTAATAAAATAAAATAATCTACTACTATCAACAAAAGTACAAATATCTTTTTCGTAACAGACGTCTTATATTGACTTAAGTATCATTAATTTGAAATTTAAAACTCAACATATAAATTCTGTTAAGCTCAATTATCTTAATTAGTTCAAATGTAATTATAAATTCACGACAGTGATAGTAATCTACAATAATTATCTCTAGACAATCTTTTAAAAACTCTTTAATTATAATATATCAAAGGGATTAAGATTTTAAAGATTTCTTCAATACAAAAAGAACTATATAACAAAAACGGTTATCTGAAAGAATATAAAAAGTCTGTCTCTGTGTATGCAATAATAAAAACAAAAATATATTTCATTAGCAACAGTAAAGAAATGCATTTTGCTTAGTTTCATAATCTCGTAAGGAGTTGTACATGGAAAATTTGAAACAGAAAATATATATATTCTTTTACTATTTCGAATTTAACTTATTTAAATTACTATACAACAGGATGACCTTCGGAACGGGGAAGTTCGACATATGACTGTTCTGTCTGTCTGCCATACTTACGCACGGTGGGGTACTTTTATTTTTTACCACCCCTTTTATTACGTTATTCTTTCTGCTCTTATGCTGCCCAAGGTTTGCCTTTAGGGCTCCGGCTGACTAGCTTTTACGGGGGGGGGGGGGGTTGTGCATGTGGGTGCTGTTTTCTCCCCTGTTCCTTCGTCTTCCGGATCAACTTCCGCTCTTTCAAATACGGGAAAAGGCTGTGTAACATTTTTGTTGTCATTTCTTGTCAGCTCCCATTCTTTCTTTATGACCAAGCTGGAATGAAAATGGCAAATTTTATCACTGCGTAAATCTCTAAGGGTTATATTGTCATGCGCTATCTCCAATACCCGATATGGACCTAGATACAATGGGGACATTTTATGCTGACGGTTAACATTTTTCACGTAGACTCGGTCGCCTACTTTTACTTCATGCCTCTTCGTACTATGCCTGAGATCATACGCTTTTGCATATCGCTCTTTCTGCTTATCCAGGATGGCCGCCGTAAGTTCGCAGGTCTTTCTGGCGGTATTTATCACATATGTTCGAAGACTCTCAATATCATACACAGGCAAGAGCTTTTGTGGGGCGAAGGTGTCCCAGGGTAATTTGGGATCTTCCCCAAACACTAAGAAATAGGGGGAGTCTCCTATGGATTTATGATATGCGAAATTCAGGGCCTGCTCCGCTTGTTTCAGGTGCAGGTTCCATCCTCTAGGGTCAGAGGCAGCGAGTTGACGTAATAGTGTAATAATGGAGGCATTTTGTCGCTCTACTAACCCGTTAGCTTGCGGCCGATACGCTTGGACCGCGGCATGGCGAACTCGTGCTAACTCGCATAACCCCTTGAAAACTTCGTTCATAAATTCGCGTCCATTATCAGTTACGACTTCTCGAGGGAATCCAAATACTAATGTAAACTGGTACAGGGCAACGGCGACCGAAGCCGCGCTCTTATCCTTCATCACATACGTGAAGGTATATCTTGTGCATTCGTCCGTGAGTACGAATATGTATAAGTAGCCATCATATGATTGGGGCAAGGGGCCTATCAAATCGCAATGGACTCTCTCCTATTTAAAACTGCATCGCAGCCAAATCCGGTCAGGGGGAACTGTATTAGGCTGTCTTTTGAAGCACTTGCACACGTGGCATTTCTTTACATACTCTACAACATCCTTATACATCCCTTTCCAATAAAATTGGGTACTTAGCAACCGATACGTTTTCTCAATTCCCATATGGCCGGCTGCGGGACTCGTGTGACACAGAAAGAGGGCATGACGGTGGAAATCCTCGGGGAGTACTGCCACGTATCCCCCCTCTTCGTCTTTTCTCTTAAACATTTTGAACAAGATTCCACCTTCTATTACGAATGAATTTATTTGGCGTCGAATTTTAACAGGGACTTCGCCATTTATTCCTTGTAAGAGTTTCTTTACCTCTCCCCACAACGCCTCCCCGTCCTACTTCCTTACGAGCTCCTCTCGATTCCACCCACAAGAGCCCTCCCCCCACTCATTCATACTCGCTCGCTCACTCTCACGTTCAGTCTCGCAACTTTCGCTCGGTTCTCGCTCACCCTCACTTCCCCCATTCACGCTTTTAGTTACCTTGCAAGGATGATTTTCCCCATCACTGAAGGAGTGTGTGTGCGGAATCGGGATCGGCTCCTGCAGTTGCAGGACGGTTCGTGTCCACAGTCCGATGGCCCGCGTTCCTCATTGAACGGGTAATGGCCAGGGCGGGGGCTTCCCGTACTCCCCTGCTCTGGGCATCTGCTACTTTGTTACTTTTTCCGGGTACATACTCGAACCCCTGTATATTAAACTGCATAAGTCTTAACAGCCATCGGGAAAGCCTTTGGTTATTTAGCGGGTTTGCATACACGTACTATAAAGGCAGGTGATCGCTACGAATTATTACTGGATATCCGAGTAGGAAATATTTATGCTTTTCTAGGATGAACACGATAGCGAGTGCCTCTCGTTCGATGGTAGAATATTGCCGCTCAGTGTCTGTGAGCGCCCGGGAAGCAAAACTAATGGGGCGGTCTCTTTTCTCGTTGTCGTCTTGCGATATTACTCCGCCGACTGCAATGTCGGAGGCGTTGCACGTGACGTAAAACGCCCGATCAAATTTAGGATAAGCAAGTACTTGAGTGGACATTAGGGCTTTCTTTAAAGCTACGAATGCGGCCTCGTGCTCGGATGTCCAGCAAATCTGGTGAGCATTTTGGAGCCTGTCTAAGGGACAGGAAATGTCCGCGTACTTCTCAATGAATTTACGGTAATACGAGCAAAGTCCGAGAAATGATCTAACATCTTTACACGTTCTGGGCTGCGCAAACTTTTCGATGGCTTTTACTTTATCGTGTAATACTGCCACACCCGCGGATGACAATTTGTGTCCGAGAAATTCTACTTCTGCTTTAAAAAACTGGCACTTAGACAATTTCACGCGCAGGTTATTCTGTCTTAAGGCTTCTAAAACTGAAATGAGGTTACGGGCGTGTTCTTCTAAGGTTTGTCCGATTATAACTAAATCATCCAAATACACTAACACGGCGTTACCGATGAGGCCCAGGAGCACAGCTGTCATGAGTCTGCTAAAATGACTGGGGGCGTTTTTTAACCCAAAAGGCAAACTATTATACTCGTAGAGTTTATTATTTACTGAAAAAGCGGTCTTCGCTTTACTCTTCTCTTCTAAGACTACCTGGTGGTAACCCGCCAGGAGGTCGAGAGTGGTAAAATACTTAGCGCCGCTGACGTGACACAGTACATCTTCAATTATGGGGAGGGGAAATTTATCGCCTTCGGTGAGCAAATTTAGTTTGCGGAAATCCACGCACAATCGAAGATCTCCATCTTTCTTCTTAACTACTACTATGGGGCTGTGCCAAGGGCTTTTAGACAATCTAATGATGCCCTTTTTCTCTAAATCAGATACCATTTCCTCTAACCTTTTTTTGTATACAAACGGAGTGCGATAGGGTTTGACAAAGGTGGGGGGGTGACTTCCTGTGTTAATATCAAAAGGCATGAGAGTGCATTCTCCAAGGGGGTCGTTATCTAAAGCAAAAACATCATGATATTTAGCGACAAGTTCAGTCATAAAAGTAGAATGCTTAGCAGCGCTCAGTCCTCTCGCTAACGCCTGCAAATTTATGATACGCTCGGGGTCTTCTGCGACCCTCGTGAAATTTACACTGTAACACTCGCGCACTTCTTCGAATTCGGCGACTTTCGTGTTTCTAGGAATAACTAGCGGGATCGACGACATATTTGCGCACATAACTGTTAATTTCCGCGATCCCTCAGGGACCAATAGCAATTTATTAGGAAAAAAATCCGCGTACTCTCCGACAATTTCTGCGCATAAGGCTCGCGTTCAGGATTACTCGCGAGGTAATAACTTCTAAAACGCATGCAGTACCGCTCTCAATAATTTCTTCCTGAAGCGTCACGATGTAGTTATCGTTTTTCTCTTTCAACACTCATGCAGACACTGACGTGCGTGCGGAACGTGCAACTATTTCGTTCTCATTTACCGTTACGGTAGTTTTACCGCGTGTATTAACAATACTGACTCCCATTTTTACCATGTCCTCGAAACCAATTATTACTTTCGCCTGTTCAACACTTAGCCTAGGTACAACAAGAAAAACACATTTAAATCTTGTGGGGCACCCTTCAAATGCAATCACGGGTTTCAGCACTTCTTTAACTCTAACAAAGTTCAGGGTATTATCGCCCAAAGTAGTAATAACTACTGGAGTATCTAATTTAGTGATGGGATCTGCAACAATACTACGGTCAATCAATGATACGGCTGAGCCCGTATCTAACAAAGCAATTTGGCAGAGTCCACCGACCGCAGTTTCTATTAGCAAGATCCCATTACTCATTAGATAGAAACTACAAGTACTTATCTGTGCTGAGGAGGTGGTCTTGTGATGTCCACGACTTCTTGTCCGGGAGGAGCGATAGCTCCTCGACCGGAGGTGTTCGGACCGTTCGCTGGAGGTTTCCGTCGGGGCATCGGCTTTTTTTTTTTCTGGGTCGCACATTGCCCAACTCCATGAGTTATCCTCGCTGAGGGGCATCCTTTAACCCGATGTCTGGCCCCCAGACAGTTGAAGCAGACTATGTCCGGTGGGGCCGTTTCCACGCACCAATCCTGGGGGTGACCTATGCCGCAACACTTTGTGCACCGTCCTGCCTTCGTGTCTCGGAATCTCGGTCCTCGGTCGTTCGCCATGGCTGCGACGGGGACCGCTGCCGGTCCTAAGAGTCTTTCTCTATCAATTTCCTCTTCCGAAAGACCATGACCAGGGTGGCTCTCGAACCAATTCAGCAGTAGACGCACGAGATCGGGGACCGGGATGTTGGACTTCAACAGAAAGTGGCACCTCTCCGGAACAATTTTCCGTAAGGCGCTCCGCACAATACTTTGTCGCATATACGTGTTATCGACAGTTTCACTCACTGAACCCGTTAACGTTTCGATCCTACTCGTGTACCAACTCAACTGTTCTCCACGTCTTCGGAGACTGTTTTGAATCTTAGATATGAGCGTTTCTTCGCTCTGTCACACTGTGAACATTTTTAGGAACCGATTCTTAAAAGTTTCCCACTGTTTTATTTCCGACCATTCGTCTCTGCCGAGGGTCTCGGCCGCGAATCCGGTGCACCTTTGTAATACTTCGTTAATTCGGTACTCGTCGGTCCACTCAGCGCTTCTCATCCGCAGACCTAAGTGTGTCAAAAAATCGGCTGCGGGAAATATGGATGGATACTCGAGGCCTTTCACGTTTGCGCCATCAAAGTATAAAGGTGAATCTTTGACTCGAGGCTCCTTTACAACCAGGGCACGGGTAGGGGGCATGGCCTGCTGCATTCCCTGTGTCACCACGGGGCTGTTCGTCGATGTTTGAGGCGTCGGTTTCGCTGTCGGTGTTGTCGTCGTCGACCAGGTTCCTTCTCGACGGAGCGGCGTCGGCGCGAGTTTGTAGGCGCCGCACTTGCTCCTCCAATTCGAGAATTTTCCGGTCTTTTTCCTCATCGCCCATTTCCTGACTTGGGAGGAACTGGTCTTGTGCGTTTGCCATTCTTATTTTCTTTGCACGGGTCTGCACTGGCATTCACCTGTCTCTTGACGTACTTTTTTCCAGGCGTCTGATCCGTACTGCGCTGCCACCAGTTGTCGTGATGAATTCTTCTCACTACGTTAATATTAGTACCAGACGGGTACAAGGTAAGAATGGACAAGCAGTGATTCCTTTTCCTTCCTTTATTGAGTATACAGATTTGAGCCTCAATGCCCCCGCCCTATGATTAACAAAGTCTATGATATATTCGTGCCCCGGGCAAAATTCTAACTAACTGTGTCTGCCCTGGGTGGTTCTTGAAATACCCCAAGGGCAGGGCATGGCTTGACATCCAGTCCTGCCAATGAACTCAAGTGACACCCAGTCCTGCAAATTAAGTCCAGGTTCGAAGTGGAGTCCCTCCTATTTTGGGGAGGAGCTATTTCAACAAGCCTATTGCAAAGGAGTGAGTGGCAATTGTCTATTGCCATTGGGTATCTACCCAGGTCATTTACATAAGTATAGGTCAAATGCTCGTGTATGGCATTGGGAATAGAGGATTTGTTTGGGTCTCTCACACCCTCTTGAGGCACTTGGCGCCGGGTGCTGATCTTCGTGACCCTTTTAATATTGCAAATGTTCGTGTGTGGTATTGGGAATAGAGGACTTGTTTGGGTCTCTCACACCTCCTTGAGGCACTTGGCGCCGGGAGCTGATCTCCGTGACCCTTTTAATATTGGCCTTATCCCAGCAAAACACTTGAGAGAGCGTTCAATTTCACCTTTGACCTCCAGCAAGACATCAGTCATGCGACACCCTTACTATGCCATTTATATGTATTTCTGGAGACAAATCTGCCAGTATGTTTACTCCTAGGTCTCTCTCAGTTTCTGTCTCTTGAAGTTGTACTCCAGCCACTGAGTAGTCAAGCTTGGGCCTTCTTGCACTTGTACCCATTCTCATTACCTTACATTCTGAAGTATTGAATTTCATTAGCCACTTTTCTGACCACTCATGCAGACTATTTAGATCCTCCTGAAGTTCTCTACATCGTTCTCGTTTCCTACTTTCTTCACAATCTTTACATCATCTGCAAACATATTCATGAATGAATTTACAGACTCTGGTAGGTCATTTACATATACAAGGAACAAAAGTGGCCCTAAAACTGAACCCTGTGGAACTCCACTACTAACTCTTCTCCATTCAGACACTGTATGTCTTACTCTAACCCTCTGTTCCCTTCCTTCTAAGTAAGTTTTTATCCATTCCAAAACATATCCACCTATTCTAGCCATTGCTTGCAGCTTCCTAATAAGTCTCCCAAGTGGAACAGTGTCAAACGCTTTCTGGAAGTCTAGGAATATGCAATCTGCCCAGCCCTCTCTCTCCTGTAAGATTCGGCTTACTTCATTATAAAATTCTAATATGTTTGTTACTGTTGATCTACCGTCTCTGAAGCCATGTTGCCTCACTGACAAAAAGTTGAAGGACTCCAAGTGAATAGAGATATGTTTCCTTAGTAGTTTCTTTATAACTTTGCAAACTGTGCTGGTCAAGGAAACTGGTCTATAGTTCAGAGCCGTATCCCTCATTCCCTTTTTAAAGATAGGTATCACATTTGCTTGTTTCCTGCATCTTGGAATCTCCCCTGACTCCAGTGACTTTTTAAATATGATACTTAGTGACACTGATATTGAGTTTGCGCATTTTTAAAGCACATGAGGGGATATGTCATCAGGACGTGTAGCTATATGAACATCTAAATCCATCAGCGCTTTGCATACCTCTGTGGCTGTAAGGTTGATGTTCTCTAATACCGGCCCTTGAGCATCTATCTCTGCAATCTGAGGGGGTGGGGTATTTTCTTCAGTAAATACTGACTGAAACTCCTTGTTCAATTCTTTGCAGATCTCTTCATCCGTCTCAGTGATGCTTCCATCTGCTCTCTTTAGCCATAAAACCTGTTCTTTTACCTCCAGTTTTCCTCTGATAAAGCTGTGGAAAAGCTTTAGATCAACAGTAACAAACTTATTGTAATTTTATGATGTGAATACCTAATTGTGATTACCTAATTGTGTTTACGGGAAAGAGCCCAAAGCTCGTATCTTCCCGTCTCCTCATCGGTTCCATTTTATACTTAGTGATACTTATCATACCTGTCCTTAAAACTATGGATTGAGATAGCATTAACTACCTCCTCGCTTAGCCAATTCCAATTATCAACTACTCTTACACTGAAAAAGTATTTCCTTACATCCTGCAAAGAAGTTTTCTTACGAAGCTTCAAACTCTGACCTCTAGTTCTAGAGCCAGCCATATCAAAATATTGATCCCTATCCACTCTATCATAACCATGAAGGAATTTAAAGACTGTCACCATATCCCCCCTCACTCTTCTAGCTTCGAGTGATGGTAAGTCTAATTCCCTCAGCCTCTCATCATAACTGAGATTGCGTATTTCTGGCACCAGTTTCGTGGCATGTCTTTGAACTTTTTCAAGCTTAGCTATGTGCTTTTTCAAGTGCGGATTCCAAAAGGGGGCTGCATATTCCAGTTTTGGCCTCACATAGGTTACATAAATATTTCTGAACATTTCCTTGTCCATGTGCCTGAAGGCTACCCTTACATTTGATAAGAATGCATATGCTGCCCTTACTATGCCATTTATATGTATTTCTGGAGACAAATCTGCCAGTATGTTTACTCCTCGAACTCTCTCATTTTCTGTCTCTTGAAGTTGTACTCCAGCCACCGAGTAGTCAAGCTTGGGCCTTCTTGCACTTGTACCCATTCTCATTACCTTACATTTTGAAGTATTGAATTTCATTAGCCACTTTTCTGACCACTCATGCAGATTATTTAGATCCTCCTGAAGTTCTCTACCATTGTTCTCGTTTTTTACTTTCTTCACAATCTTTGCCGAATCCTACAGGAAAGAGAGGGCTGGGCAGATTGCATATTCCTAGACTTCCAAAAAGCGTTTGACACTGTTCCACGTGGGAGACTTATTAGGAAGCTGCAAGCAATGGCTAGAATAGATGGAAATGTCTTGGAATGGATAAAAACTTACTTAGAAGGAAGGGAACAGAGGGTTTGAGTAAGACATACAGTGTCTGAATGGAGAAGAGTTAGTAGTTGAGTTCCACAGGGTTCAGTTTTAGGGCCACTTTTGTTCCTTGTATATGTAAATGACCTACCAGTGGGTGTAAATTCATTCATGAAAATGTTTGCAGATGATGCAAAGATTGTGAAGAAAGTAAGACACGAGAACAAAGGTAGAGAACCTCAGGAAGATCTAAATAGTCTGCATGAGTGGTCAGAAAAGTGGCTAATGAAATTTAATACTTCAAAATGTTAGGTAATGAGAATGGGTACAAGTGCTAGAAGGCCCAAGCTTGACTACTCGGTGGCTGGAGTACAACTTCAAGAGACAGAAAATGAGAGAGATCTAGGAGTAAACATACTGGCAGATTTGTCTCCAGAAATACATAATAATGGCATAGTAAGGGCAGCATATGCCCTCTTATCAAATGTAAGGGTAGCCTTTGGGTACATGGACAAGGAAATGTTCATAAATATTTATGTAACCTATGTGAGGTCAAAACTTGAATATGCAGCCCCCTTTTGGAATCCGCACTTGAAAGAGCACATAGCTAAGCTTGAGAAAGTTCAAAGACATGCCACAAAACTGGTGCCAGAAATATGCAATCTCAGTTATGATGAGAGGCTGAGGGAATTAGACTTACCTTCACTCGAAGCTAAAAGAGTGAGGGGGGATATGGTGACAGTCTTTAAATTCCTTCATGGTTATGATAGAGTGGATAGGGATCAATATTTTGATATGGCTGGCTCTAGAACTAGAGGTCATATTTTGAAGCTTCGTAAGTAAACTTCTTTGCAGGATGTAAGAAAATACTTTTTCAGTGTAAGAGTAGTTGATAATTGGAATTGGCTAAGCGAGGAGGTAGTTAATGCTATCTCAATCCATAGTTTTAAGGACAGGTATGATAAGTATCACTAAGTATAAAATGGAACCGATCAGGAGACGGGAAGATATGAGCTTTGGGCTCTTTCCCCTAAACACAATTAGGTAAGCACACACACACACACACACACACACACACACACACACACACACACACACACACACACACACACACACAACATGGCTTCAGAGAAGGTAGATCAACAGTAACATTCTTATTAGAATTTTATGATGAGGTAAGCCGAATCCTACAGGAAAGAGTGGGCTGGGCAGATTGCATATTCCTAGACTTCCAAAAGGCGTTTGACACTGTTCCACACGGAAGACTTATTAGGAAGCTGCAAGCAATGGCTAGAATAGGTGGAAATGTCTTGGAATTGATAAAAACTTATTTAGAAGGCAGGGAACAGAGGGTTTGAGTAAGACATACAGTGTCTGAATTGAGAAGAGTTAGTAGTGGAGTTCCACAGGGTTCAGTTTTAGGGCCACTTTTGTTCCTTGTATATGTAAATGACCTACCAGTGTGTGTAAATTCATTCATGAATATGTTTGCAGATGATGCAAAGATAGTGAAGAAAGTAGGAAACGAGAACAATGGTAGAGAACTTCAGGAAGATCTAAATAGTCTGCATGAGTGGTCAGAAAAGTGGCTAATGAAATTCAATACTTCAAAATGTAAGGTAATGAGAATGGGTACAAGTGCAAGAAGGCCCAAGCTTGACTACTCGGTGGCTGGAGTACAACTTCAAGAGACAGAAACTGAGAGAGATCTAGGAGTAAACATACTGGCAGATTTGTCTCCAGAAATACATATTAATGGCATAGTAAGGGCAGCATATGCATTCGTATCAAATATAAGGGTAGCCTTCATTCACATGGACAAGGAAATGTTCAGAATATTTATGTAACCTATGTGAGGCCAAAACTCGAATATGCAGCCCGCCTC
>JAXCGZ010002790.1:32500-35400 GCA_037179515.1 Halocaridina rubra | reverse complement strand
ATCTATCTATCTATCTATCTATCTATCTCTACATTTATTTTCCTTTCTACTTCTGTTGAATATCTGCAAAAAAATCTAAACAACAACAAAAAGTAGAATCAACTCAATATTCTCTTTAATCATAGCTCACCTTCGATCAAAGTAGTGCACTTTCAATATTTAAAATTATAAAATGCGAGACTATTTCCAAAAATGTTTACGCGGTGGTCTATGTTAGGTCTAGTTATTTTTTCCATAATAAAGAAGGCACACACACAAATGGAAGGGTAGCCTTCAGGCACATGGACAAGGAAATGTTCAGAAATATTTTTGTAACCTATGTGAGGCCAAAACTCGAATATGCAGCCCCCTTTTGGAATCCGCACTTGAAAAAGCACATAGCTAAGCTTGAAAAAGTTCAAAGACATGCCACGAAACTGGTGCCAGAAATACGCAATCTCAGTTATGATGAGAGGCTGAGGGAATTAGACTTACCATCACTCGAAGCTAGAGGAGTAAGGGGGGATATGGTGACAGTCTTTAAATTCCTTCATGGTTATGATAGAGTGGATAGGGATCGATATTTCGATATGGCTGGCTCTAGAACTAGAGGTCATAGTTTGAAGCTTCGTAAGAAAACTTGTTTGCAGGATGTAAGGAAATACTTTTTCAGTGTAAGAGTAGTTGATAATTGGAATTCGCTAAGCGAGGAGGTAGTTGATGCTATCTCAATCCATAGTTTTAAGGACAGGTATGATAAGTATCACTAAGTATAAAATGGAACCGATGAGGAGACGGGAAGATACGAGCTGTGGGCTCTTTCCCGTACACACAATTAGGTAATCACAATTAGGTAATCACACACACAAAATTAAGTGAAGTGAAAAAAAAAAGTCAAAATTAAGAAAAACTGCGAAAGCTGAGAATTAAGATATATCTTTTTCATATTATATAATTTCCAATACGAAAAATATTAACAAATTAAATCAAAGTGCAGCGACACTAAAAAATGCGAAAAAGTAAGTATACAGTGCACGTATTTACCTAATTGCACTCACGGGAAAGAGCCTAATGCTCTTAACTCCTTAAAACTAAGAATTCGTTTACCAAAGACTGATTCTTCGATAAAGCGAATTCCAATGATCAAATACTCTTAAACTATAAAAGTTCTTCCTTACAACTTGCAAAGAAATTTCTTACGAAACTTCAAACTATAACCTCTAGTTCTAGGGCCACTCATAGCAAAATATTGCTTCTTATCCACTCTTTCAAAACCACAGGTAGGAATTAACCGTTACCATATATCCCTCTTTCTTCTAGCTTCGAGTGATGATAAGTCAAATTCCCTCAGCCTTTCCTCACAACTTAGACTACATATCTCTATCATCAGATTAGTAGCATATGTGTCTGTGCCTATGTTTATGCGAATGTACGTGCACAAACCCAACCGCGATCACGGTAAAGAACCAAGCTTTAACTCTCTTTCTTCTCATCGGTTTCGTTTTTCTTTTCAAATTTCTTTTATTCACTAATGCTTACCATGACTTCCCTTATAACCATGAATGTATCTAGAATACGTGTGTGTGTGTGTGTGTGTGTGTGTGTGTGTGTGTGTGTGTGTGTGTGTGTGTGTGTGTGTGTGTGTGTGTGTGTGTTTATGCCTTTGGTGGTTCAGTATATTTATTGCATATCTCCCACCCAGAAGATAACGATTTCAACACCCTAAAGTGAGTCCTTTCGTCTCTTCGCCAAAGCCACTCAGGGATAAACAGGAGAGAGTACTGGAATGATTCGCGAGCTAGGAAGCCCCTGTCAAGTCAGCAGACTCAGTGAGTACACCATTACATGAGCATAGAGGTTAATAGTGGAACAGTATCCCCAAACCTTAAAGGCATCGATAGATGGAAAATATCCATTCTTCATCACTCAGAGAGAGAGAGAGAGAGAGAGAGAGAGAGAGAGGAGAGAGAGAGAGAGAGAGAGAGAGAGAGAGAAAATACTATTCCATCACAGGAACCCACACGATTACTGGTGTATTTAATAAGTCTGCTGGGTCGAAACGTGCTATCAAACAAAATCTGTAGTAGTTTTTAGAGGGACTTGAACTCCGTAAGTGGTAACTAGGTACTGTATCCACTAGTTACGGATAGATGGGATCAATATCCTCTTTGCCTTCTTATAATTTACCTTTTTATAATAATAATAATAATAATAATAATAATAATAATAATAATAATAATAATAATAATAATAATAATAAAAGTAGTAGTAGTAGTAGTAGTAGTAGTAGTAGTAGTAGTAGTAGTAGTAGTAGTAGTAATAATAATAATAATAATAATAATAATAATAATAATAATAATAATAATAATAATAATAATAATAATAATAATAATAACAATAAAAATAATAATAATGATAGCAATAATAATAATAATAATAATAATATTATTATTATTATTATCATTATTATTATTATTATTATTATTAGTATTATTATTATTAATATTATTATATCCCCCACACAGGTAACAAATTAATAATGGAAAAAGGAGTCTCCGCGGTCATTCATTCGATAACGGTTTCAGCAGATTCAGTGATTTTTCTCTTTTTATCATAATCCCAACACTTAAGGTCAACACCACTTGTTTTACAAAATGTCACCGAGTTTTATTACAATATCCATGATGTCATCAACAAAAACTTGGGTAAGGTGTCAATCACATCTGACAAGTCACAATACTCCTCATCTCTGTTTATCTCTATGTTTTCTTCGTGCCCAGGCCCGACGAGGGTAGAATTTTTTTTTTTTCCTGGTGTCACAACATACAAAAAAATCACACTTAAAGTTTTCTAGCGACTTCCTATTCTTAACATAGGATGTTAATATCTATGATAAAACGTAGTCTGTACACCCATAATCA
>JAXCGZ010002790.1:0-27500 GCA_037179515.1 Halocaridina rubra | reverse complement strand
AACTATAGACCAGTTTCCTTGACCAGCATAGTTTGCAAACTTATGGAGAAACTACTAAGGAAACATATCTCTCTTCACTTGGAATCCTTCAACTTTTTGTCAGTGAGGCAACATGGCTTCAGAGAAGGTAGATCAACAGTAACAAACTTATTAGAATTTTATGATGAGGTAAGCCAAATCTTACAGGAAAGAGAGGGCTGGGCAGATTGCATATTCCTAGACTTCCAGAAAGCGTTTGACACTGTTCCACATGGGAGACTTATTAGGAAGCTGCACTCAATGGCTAGAATAGGTGGAAATGTTTTGGAATGGATAAAAACTTACTTAGAAGGAAGGGAACAGAGGGTTAGAGTAAAACACTCAGTGTCTGAATGGAGAAGAGTTAGTAGTGGAGATCCACAGGGTTCAGTTTTGGGGCCACTTTTGTTCCTTGTATATGTAAATGACCTACCAGAGTCTGTAAATTCATTCATGAATATGTTTGCAGATGATGCAAAGATTGTGAAGAAAGTAAAAAACGAGAACAATGGTAGAGAACTTCAGGAGGATCTAAATAATGTGCATGAGTGGTCAGAAAAGTGGCTAATGAAATTCAATACCTCAAAATGTAAGGTAATGAGAATGGGTACAAGTGCAAGAAGGCCCAAGCTTGACTACTCGGTGGCTGGAGTACAGCTTCAAGAGACAGAAAATGAGAGAGATCTAGGAGTAAATTTACTGGCAGATTTGTCTCCAGAAATACATATAAATGGCATAGTAAGGGCAGCATATGCATTCTTATCAAATGTAAGGGTAGCCTTCAGGCACATGGACAAGGAAATGTTCAGAAATATTTATGTAATCTATGTGAGGCCAAAACTCGAATATGCAGCCCCCTTTTGGAATCCGCACTTGAAAAAGCACATAGCTAAGCTTGAAAAAGTTCAAAGACATGCCACGAAACTGGTGCCAGAAATACGCAATCTCAGTTATGATGAGAGGCTGAGGGAATTAGACTTGCCATCACTCGAAGCTAGAAGAGTAAGGGGGGATATGGTGACAGTCTTTAAATTCCTTCATGGTTATGATAGAGTGGATAGGGATTGATATTTCGATATGGCTGGCTCTAGAACTAGAGGTCATAGTTTGAAGCTTGGTAAGAAAACTTGTTTGCAGGATGTAAGGAAATACTTTTTCAGTGTAAGAGTAGTTGATAATTGGAATTGGCTAAGCGAGGAGGTAGTTAATGCTATCTCAATCCATAGTTTTAAGGACAGGTACGATAAGTATCACTAAGTCTAAAATGGAACCGATCAGGAGACGGGAAGATACGAGCTTTGGGCTCTTTCCCGTAAACACAATTAGGTAATCACACACACACACACACACACACACACACACACATATATATATTTATATATATATATATATATATATATATATATATATATATATATATATATATATATATATATATATATATATATATATATATATATATATATATATATATATATATATATATATATATATATATATATATATATATATATATATATATATATATATATATATATATATATATATATATATATATATATATATATATATATATATATATATATATATATATAGATTACATCTGCCAAAACAAGTCCTTCGCTTAAAGGCAACCATCCTAGCCCCTGGTTGAAAAGGGAGTCCGTGACGTAAAACCGGAAAAAAAAAATATATATATATATATATATATATATGTGGTGTAGTGGTAGCGCCTTGATTTAGTAATCATAAGTCCTAGGTTCGAGTCCCGGTCGGGGTAAAAAATGATTCATATATATATATATTATATATATATATATATATATATATATATATATATATATATATATATATATATATATATATATATATATATATATATATATATATATATATATATATATATATATATATATATATATATATATATATATATATATATATATATATATATATATATATATATATATATATATATATACAGTACATGGTAAACTTGAGAAGTTTCCAGGTAGCTAGTAGAAAGTAACCATATATTCTTTTGAAAATGTAAATAGTTGTTTTACTCATCTATTTCATGGTTCATTTTATAGTTATGACTTTCTATTCATATGTATGCTCATAAGTCGAATTTATTTAATTCACTAACTTTTACAATTGATGCAATTATTACATGGTTAACAGTTACGGAAGACTACAGTGTATAGTATTTATATACTGTACTATATGTAATTTTTCTTTCAGTGGCCACGATTATGAAATCATTGTCATTGATGATGGATCACCTGATGGTACATTGGAAGTTGCTAAAAAGCTTCAGGAAATATACGGAGATGACAAAATTGTAAGCCATTCTAATTGTGTTTTAATTGTTTTAGTGTCTTATTGAATATTCTGCAATATTTAGTATTAGACAGTATAGATTGGGTTTTATGAAGCCCTGCAACCTTAATTCTAATGATATAGTTGTAGTCATCTTCTAATATCTCTGTGATGTCGCATCCTGATAGGATTCACCTATCAGGATACCCTAAGATTCCTATGGAGAGAATATAAGATATAGTTTTTTGCATTACCTGTATTGAAAAATATGAATACTTTTATCTTTAATGTGATGGCAGACACTTCATTGTTTAGGTTCTGAGACCAAGAGCTAAAAAACTTGGCTTAGGAACTGCATATATTCATGGAATCAAGCATGCAACTGGAAATTTTGTCATTATAATGGATGCAGATCTCTCTCATCATGTAAGTAAAAACTTGGTGATATTTTTTTTTTTTTTTTTTTTTTTTTTTTTTGAGAGAGAGAGAAATTATTAATGTTAAAGCAGAATCTTCAAAAGTTTCTAAAAATTCTCATAAAGCCTTACCTTTATTATATTCAATTTAAATATGAATGCAAATCTCTCTCATCATGTAAGTAAAAACTTGATGATAAAACTTTCATTTGTTTTTCTTTAAGAAATTATTAATGTGAAAGCAAAATCTTCAAAAGTTTCTAAATATTCTCATAAAGCCTTAGCTTTATTATTCTTTATTCAGTTTAGATATGATTGCATAAAGCAGATTGTGTGTGAGTGCTTTAAATCTTAATATTCCATAAAAATAACTATATTGTACCAAATATTTAAGATTTTTGTGCGGTAAAACTGTAAAAAATGAATTAAATGTACTGTTTATTTTTTTATTTTTTTCTATTATGATTATGCTTATTTATTGCTTTTTCATTTCATTTTATGTACAAGTTTATTTTTCCTAAGTTATTTATCATTAATAGAAAGCCAGTTTAAGTAAACGGATATACGGGTGTGGGGGGGTTGCCATGTGATTGGGTGGTGGGGGTAAATAAGCTGCGGCTGTCGGGCTTCATGGTAAAATATCCTTACGCAGTTATCCTGTGATTGACCCATGCAGGTAGGGTGGGAGAAAATTTGGAATTCCTTTATCCCCAACGAGCTAAGAGGACTGACTGATAGAGTTATGTATGGCTCTGGTGAATGTGTGTCCTTTGCCTTGGCCAACCCCCTTACAAGGGAGATTGCGG
This sequence comes from Halocaridina rubra, assembly GCA_037179515.1. NCBI lineage: Eukaryota > Metazoa > Arthropoda > Malacostraca > Decapoda > Atyidae > Halocaridina > Halocaridina rubra. Next base: position 23,938 of record JAXCGZ010002790.1, on the reverse strand, counting down.
GCATTGTATATATATCTATGTATGCATATGTATATAACACCAAAGACCCTTTGAATGTTTCAGCCCAAGTTTATTCCACAATTCATCAAGAAGCAAAAGGAAGGTAATTATGATTTGGTGTCTGGTACCAGATATATTGGAGATGGCGGCGTGTACGGTTGGGATCTGAAGCGAAAGATTATCAGCAGAGGTGCTAACTACGTAACCCAAGTTCTCTTGAGGCCAGGAGCTTCAGATCTCACAGGATCATTTAGGTAACATTCTTGAGCCACATATTTTACTTGAAATTCCTTATGAAAGATACATATTAATGCTTGTAATTATTCACTGGTGTTTGGCTGTAGATTTTTTTATTTAAGATAGTACAAAATAATTTGAAAGAGAATAGTTTATCATTATCTTGACTTGTTACTGAATACTTGTATTGTGTGAAAATTATCACGAAATTATGTACCAGTATTTCATACCTTAGCCAAATATTGAACTTTATGACTCAATTAAGTACAGTATTTAGATACACGTACATTAATACTATCACACTCTCTACTTGCATGTGAGAATGGGATGTTACTTTAGTTTTTGGATTCATTAGTGTTGGTAGGCAAATGTTGTATAATGGTTGCTTTTGTCTCTGTCAAAGAGCCCCTTCTGTATAATGATACAAAATTTTGCCATGATATTATAAGAAGTAATTTTTTTTTTTTTTTTTTTTTTTGGGGGGGGGGTATTTGTAGAGCTACTTTAACAATATGTAAATTTTTTCCACTCTTTTTATACATACTCATATTTAAGAATAGAAAATTATGAGATGCTTTTATATATAGTCAAAAATGACTGCTTTGAAGTATAAGTATCATTGAATAAGTAAAGCTTTATCCGTTATCCATATTTATACTATGTATACTGTAATATGAAATATATTCTTATATGTTATTCTTTGACTCATTTCAAGGAAAAATGTCAGAATTAGGATTGCCAGCACCCTATATCCCATACCTTTTTGTCGATTTACATAATACAGGGAGTGTGGGTGTGGATATTTTTCTCTCCCATCACCGGGAATATACATATTAGTTTCTTGTTACCACTTGCAGGAAATGTGATGTTGCGTTCTTTCTCCCCACCGGGATATCCTTTTTAGTAACTTTTTATAACTTACAGGGAATATAAGTGTTGCATTTGTAATGAAAAGTTATTCTCTTTTTCAGATTGTATCGGAAAGAGGTCTTGCAGAAGCTCGTAGAGTCTTGTGTGAGCAAAGGCTATGTTTTCCAGATGGAAATGATCATTCGTGCTAGACAATATGGATACTCAATTGGTGAAGTAAGTAGAGAAAGAGAAGCTTTTTATTGGTGTTTCTTTTCACAAATTAAGGGTGAGTAAATGTCTAGGAACCCTCAGGGCTTATTTCGTTCATACTTCGCTGAACTAACCCTCATAATCTGATATGAAGTTTACATTCAGAGTTTTCCCAGCTTAAAAAAGTTTTTCATCTAAGACAAAGAGTTGTTTTGTTTCTGCAAGGACTCATTCACGTAAAATTTCATGAATATTTGTAGCATTTTTATATTATGAAGTTTACGTTTACATTTCTAGAGTATAAAATCAGAATATAAAATACCTGTGCAGTAATATTGTAATTGCAAATGTATTTTTTCATTGTTTAGAATATTTTATGTAAGTCTCATTGGGTATGTAAAGCAGTACAGTATATATAATGAGTGATTATTCAGAATTGTGAAAGTGTATTTTTTATCTCATATTTTCAGTATGCTGTAGTTAGGAATGTAAGAGTACTGTATGTAGTAAAAACTTACTTATGGAGACTAATTTGACTAGCTTAGCTAGGCACTCATATTAAGTGAAATCTGAATATGGCTTGACGTAGCCTTCCTTCCCTAAACTGATCATTGTGTTCAGTGCTTAGTAAGACCTAACATCATGTATAAATAATTTTGTGATAATTCCTTTGAATAGTGACTGCCTCATATATTATCAGTTAGAGGACATATAATTATATATCCGGGAAAAAGAGTTTAGATGAAAATTAAACAATCTTAATCACTAACATTTACTAGCTTCGCCATTATATAGTTGTGTGAAGCATTTTAACAGTCCAGTAGTCCTTTTGAAAAAGATAATTATCCTACAGGTGATACGACTTAACAATGTATTCATATTATAGGAATGTATCCATTGTGATCATGGCTGCTTCTTTTGTGGCCATTCTCCGCATTCTTATATTTGGTATCTTGAGGAAACTTTGTTTCCATTTGCTGTGTGGGATTTTTGACGTTTTATAGAGTCAAACTTTACAAATGCTTCAAGGGTTTCCAACCGTAGGACATTCTTTCAAAAACCGCAAAACGAGTTTTGCAAATCATTTAATCCCCTCTAAAGAATCAAAATATGAAGCCACATTTCTCATGAGTTGAATACTGTCCCAGTTTATAAATAATGAAAATATAGATACTTCAAACTGCTCACCATTTTCTGTAGTTCGGAAATTATTTATAAAATTACCCATCATGTATGACTTGATCTACGTAGTCCATGGTATATGTACTTATTTATAGCTGACTTGTTACTGAAGTGATATTTTTTTATATTGTACTCTAACTTTGAGATATAGTGTTACTTAAGACTTAATATGTTATGATATTTGTTTATGTAATACTGTATACTATAATGGTAATATGTTTACTGATCTAGAAGTTTCAGATTGGAAAGGAAATATCACGAGTGCAGTCTTCATAATTTGGTTATTACCAAGTATCATTAGTCTTTCAAGATTTCCCAGTACAATGTTATTGTAATTTTTAGAGTTACTCTTTCATAAGAATTTGCCACTGCCTTAGTTGAATAATACACAGGAATATAGGTTTATAAGAGTAATTGATTGCCATTTGTTATTTTTCAGGTTCCCATTAGCTTTGTGGATCGCGTGTATGGAGAAAGCAAGTTGGGAGGCTCAGAGATAATAGGTTTTGCTAAAGGACTGTTATATCTCTTTGCAACAACTTAGAAATCATTTAGAATATAACACCCTTGAACTTATGAAATTATTTTTAATACTACATATTTTTATAATTACCAGATGTTGGATATTACTCATATTAAGTTTCTTGTAAATTTCTACTGTGGAAGTAAAGAGAGCTTACCTTTCTTATTCCTATTTCTGACTCATAAAAATTTGTTGTTGTAGGGTACCACAAGACCAGACCTTAAATTTTATCTTTGAGTTACCATGTTGATAATAATTACTATGGATTTACTCACTACTTTAATGCTTCTTGGACTTAAGTAGACCAGAATTAACTTTTTAGCTTCGAGATATTATTTTTGTAACTGAACCCAAGGATATAATCACTAATAATATTTCTTTCATCATTTCAACAGTATTTCATTACTTAACGTATTGAATAGATTTACTTTTGATGTAATTAATATATGTGAGAAGTCGATTTTGTTATGTAGCTGATAAATCTGTAAAGTAATCTGTTTTATGATATTGTTGCTACATGATCCTAGCTTCCGCATCTGTATTTTACATTATATTATTGATACTGTACTTACCTATTCTAACAGGTTCATTTTAGGTAGCTAATAGATATATTTTTTGCCTTTAATACTTGATTTTTTATATTATTTCATGATATGAATTAAGGAATGTTTTGTGAAGTATATTACATGCTATTTATGATTCTGTATATTCTTTGGTTTCATCTATACATAAGCTAACTCTGAATTAAAATTCCCAAATACAAATAATCAGAATTTATGTTCTCTAAAATGACACAAGATTCAAAATAAGCCAGTTCATGAAGACAGAAGTATTTAGTGGAATGAAATGATATATTCACTATTCTCATCTCAATCAAGCTCGCTCTTAGAAAGTCTGTCATAATACTCTAAACCCTTCTGTGTTTGGCCATACTATAGTAGATGCATAAAAATCTGTGTAAGGTCTGTATGGGCTGAAATTAGTTTGAGCCTTCATGGTCTACCTAGATTGTGGATGATATATAATGTATAGGAAGTGAAGCCCAAGAAATCCTTATTTTTTTATATTAGATATGTATGTGGAAGTAGCCCAAATAAAAGTTTGGTGCCATGTAAATTTTGCTATGCAGGCAAATGAACTACAAAACTTCAGAATTATGGATAAACAGAGTTTATGTAATAAAAGATAATGTTCCTGAAAATTTTTATTCAGTTGGCATTGCCAGTATGAAACTTGAACATCCAATCTATTCACTCCTTATATATGAAACTGCACTTACCATTAGGCGTGGTAATGGTTTCTTATTAAAGAGTGATTTTATTTTATCGGTATTTACTATTCGTATGTAAATATAATTTTATTCATTTTTTCTAACTTTCAGAGAGTGTCATCAGAGCAGTGTCTTGTTCCTTTCTTAGCTCTGTGATCAAATTTTTTTTACTTTGTTATGATGACTATATTTATACTTGGAAGGAATTCTTTGTGATTAGAGGATAGTTTCGTATTAATCAATGTATGACATGTTGACATCGCGATTTCTATAATATCGCTAGCATCCATATTAGTATAGATTCATGTGGTACTTGACCAATTTAATTTATTGGTTTGTGCATGCATGGAACCCATCTACTGTAGCTGTTATACAGATATCTGGGAGTTTTTGTAATGTGTACAAAATTACTTTCTAACCTTTTAAATGGTAACTGAGTAAATTGAGAACATGATAGACTTATATTAAAATTGATGTGTGCTTATAAGAGGAAAACAAAATTCGAGTGTGGTATACTTTCAAGTAGAAAATACTAATATTTGTCTCCTTTCTTGAATGAGGTATGACTGATATGTGGGACCAGAAGGAAATATTGTGTAATATTTTCCTAAAGATTTGTATGCATTTTCGTCTTGTCTATGTGCAATACTTGTGGAATAAGAAAAGAGGCTTTACTATCTGTGTGGCTTAAAATATACCAGTAGTATTGCATTTAGCTGTTGATTATGAATCGTGTTTTTGTTTGATTTTCATACATTTTGACTTGTACATCCAAGAGATAAATGAAGATGATATGAAATTATTTTTTGACATTTCGCATTTTCATGAAAAAGTTTGTTTTATGTTTACATTAAACATTCATTCCTGTTTATGGTCAGTAAGCTAAAATGCTGAAGTATATTGTTATGTTTAGTATATTTGTAGTAATTAGTGCAATTTAGTTATATCCAATGTGGGTTATGGGAATATATGATAATAATTTGTTCAACGTATTTGTAAATGTTACATATAGTTAGATTTTTATAATTGATCAAATACTTAATAAAATGTCTACTTCTTTCATTTGTATCTCTTCTAAGGATGAATTTCTAAATATTCTTGGAGTAAAAATTGCATATTAAAGTTGAATGATTTTTCATCTAAGTAGTGAAAATTGTTGCTTGGGCTGGCAAAATTGCACTCGGATTTCTTTTCTCTCCGCTAAACCGTTGTTAGATGAGGCAAGGATACGCAGTTGCAGTGCACCTATGCTACCGCAGGTGACATATGTTAAAAAGTCTTTTGTGTTTCCATTATTATGGGAGTGATGCCATCAGAAGCAGGTCAAACATGGTAGTAGGTTGAGAATGGGAATCCACACTATGCAACCTATAAGGACTCAATAGTGGACCAAATTACCTTGAACTTGTAGGTGCATGAAGGCTGCAAGAGAAAGCTCCATTTCCTTTGATTTCCTTATCATTTCAGTCAGTTGGTTAACATTTGATATACTGTATTGTGCTATTTTTGGAGTGCCTATCAAGTACACGTTCAAAAAAAATCATATGGTCATCGTAGCTCAGTGAAATCAGCAGAACGAAAACCATTGTCTTCGACCTCAATAAGTAGCCACATGGTTAAGAGCACTCAGATACTTCAGCAGGGTATAACAAAAGAAAAATATGTACTGTATATAGATAAAGACCGAGGTAGGAGTGTTTACGTATTAGACAAGGCAGATGATGTAACACACAATAGCAGAGCAATTCTTATAAATAAAGCAAATGTAAGTGTGGCCTTAATTCGTATGTTGATTGAATAATTACCTATAATTTTAGTAAGTATTAAGAGAATGTTTTTAATCTCATGTTCCCATTCCCTGATGTTAAATTTATTTGCAGGATCATTTGCAAAAATAGTCTTAATTTATATTTGATTGATACTTATCAATGTATGTGTATAGTGTATTTCTTTTGCCACTGTATGATTATTTTTATTATGGATTTGAACCAATTTATTCTAATAAGTATAGAATATAAATTTTCATTTATTTAAAGTAATTGTAGCTCGTTAATATAACCCAAAATCAATATATCCTTCATTTTTTGCCTCGTTTAATAGTAAGAAATATAAAGAATAATTACCTGTCCCTTGCCCTCTATCTATTCTAATGGACTTCTAGAATATGTAGGGAGATTTTTAAGGAGCAGTTCTTATTTTGTTACCACCAAAAATATCTCTTATTCACTTTCATAGAGATGAGGGTAGGGTAATAGAATCTTAATGCCATTCCCCTAAAAAAGAAAAAAAAAGCATAGACTGGCATCATCTATATTATCTTCTAAAAAGAAAATAACCATGGACTAGTGGTATTCTGATGCCCCTTCCTCAAAAAAAAGAAAAGAAAGAAAAAAGGAACAGATACAAAGGCAGTTTCTCCGTTTCGTTCTCGAAAGAAGAAGGAAACCTGAAGCATTTTTTTTTTCGATGTTGCAATGCGGATTTGTGTTCTGCTATTGTACGTCGAAAGAAAACAACGAAACTAACGAGAAAATAAATTAATACAAGGCTTGACAGTGTGATTACTGTATTAGACATATGGAACAGTGTTTCTAGGTGATTCAGGTGATTATCTGAGGCTTGACCACCTGTATTTATTTTTTACTTGGCACTTCCTGTGTTCCTAACATGTAGCCAAATTAATACTTGTGCAGAGAAATTAGTCAGTAAGGGTTCAGTAAATAGTGGGTCAAATAACTGGGAGTCTAAGGATAAGAACCATTTGTTACATAGAACAAATATTAACAAAAAGAATAGCCACAAGAAGGGTGAAGCTAGAGAAAGTTTAAAAGTATATTATACAAATAGCCGTAGTTTAGGTAACAAGATAGAAGAACTGAGAGCCATAGTATGTAGTGAGAGACCGGATATAATATGCATTAGTGAAAGTTGGATTATATTAGAAAGCAAACACCTTAAAGCTGAGTACATAATTACAGGATATAAACTTTATAATGCTGATCGTAGTGCAGATAAAAGAGGGGGAGGGGTAATTATGTATATTAAAGATAGCCTCAGAAGCTGCATTAAGTCTGGAATTAAGACAAATCTAAATTCAGAAACCTTATGGGTTGAAATTAAAAATAATATAGAAAGTCTAGTTGTAGGAGTAGTCTACAGACCACCTGATCTAGATAATATAGAGTCGCAAGTTATATACGATGAAATTTCTAAAGTGAGCAGGTCAAATAGAGTTTGCATTGTAGGCGATTTTAATTTTAGACATATTAACTGGGAAACCATAACAGGTGATAGTAGCTCTAAGGAGTTTTTGGAAGTAGTAGAAGACAATTTCCTTTCTCAGCATGTACATGAAGCAACCCGGGGGGTGAATACACTAGATTTAGTTCTTAGTAATAGAGAGAATTTGGTTACAAATTTAGAAGTTGGTGAAAAATTGGGCAACAGTGACCATGATTCCATTAGATTTAACATAATTTTCAAGGAAACTATAAAGGAAAATAAGAATATTGTTCCAAACTTTAGAGCAGGAGATTTTGAGGGCTTAAAAACTAAATTATCTAATGAGGTATGGGAAGGGATTTCTGGGGTACAGATGTGGGTAGTTAATCCAGCAGGTCAGGTCGCAGGTAGCGGATTACCCCGAAATTTGGGTACCACATGCCAAGGATTATCACAAGATAAGATCAATACATTAAATTCTCTCACAGGAAAGAACAGCAGCCCGTCAGTTAATATAAATTTGGATGAGGAATATAACAATTTTGTCATGACTCTTAAGAATAGTCAGAGAGACTATATTCCCATGAAACATTGCAGATCAAGAAAAAATGACCCTAAATGGATGAATAATAGAATAAAGAATCTTATAGGTATTAAAAGAGGAATATACAGGAAACTAAAAAGAGGTGAAGAGCAGGTGAGGCAGCAATATATACAGTTAAACAGGGAAGTTAAAAAGATAGTTAGAGAGTCGAAAAGAAAATACGAAGTTCGAATAGCAGGAGAAGCTAAAGAAAATCCTAAAGGGTTTTATCAACATTATCAAACAAAATTTAAGGAAAAAGTCGGACCAATTGAAGTAGCCAATGGCCATATCACAGATGACGATAAAGTGATGTGTACATGTTTAAATGATTATTTCTTATCTGTATTTACAAATGAAAACTTGGAAAATATTCCGGAAGTAGAATCCATTTACAGAGACAGTCCCGATAATATACTTAGTTCAATAAATATTACGAGAGAGGAGGTAATAAAAGAAATAGATAAATTAAAGGCTCATAAATCTCCGGGACCTGATGGAATATATGCTAGAATATTAAAGGAATGCAAGGAAGAGCTTAGTTGTCCTCTAACTGCATTATTTAATAATTCAATAAAATTAGGATCGGTACCCATGAAGTGGAAATTGGCAGATGTGGTACCAATATTTAAAAAAGGAGAACGTGTTAAAAAGAATAATTATAGGCCGGTAAGTTTAACGTCAACAGTGGGTAAGATTCTAGAATCCATAATTGCAAATAAAATAAGGGCACATCTAGAATTACACAGACTGATAAAACTTTCACAACACGGGTTTCTTAAGGGTTTTTCGTGCCTTACAAACTTACTGTCTTTTTATTCAGAAGTTTACGAGGCAGTAGATTGTGGCAAAGAATATGATACAATATATCTAGATTTTAGCAAAGCTTTTGATAGAGTTCCTCACAAAAGATTAGTTAAAAAGCTGGAAGCTCATGGTATAGGAGGAGCTGTGCTCAGATGGATCAAACAATGGTTAAAAGACAGAAAACAGAGGGTTTGCATAAATGGAGAGAAATCAGAGTGGGGCTTGGTTACAAGCGGGGTACCACAAGGCTCAGTACTGGGTCCTCTATTATTCATCGTATATCTAAATGATCTGGATTCGGATATCAGTAGTAACCTAAGTAAATTCGCAGACGACACTAAAATAGGTAGAACTATAAATGGAAAAGAAGACATTCATGCTTTACAGGAAGATCTAAATAGATTATCTGAATGGTCGGACAAATGGCAAATGGAATTTAATGTTGAAAAATGTAAAGTAGTTAAAATGGGTACTATAAAAGACAATACTAGTTATAAGCTAAATAACCATGAAATCATGAGTTCTCAGTGTGAAAGGGATTTGGGAGTTCTTGTGAGTAGTAGTCTTAAGCCAAGAGAGCAATGCACAGCAGTCAGAAATAAAGCAAACAGAATTTTAGGATTTATCTCAAGAAGCGTCAGCAATAGGACGGAAAAAGTTATTTTGCAGCTCTATCTTGCATTAGTTAGGCCCCATTTAGATTATGCTGTGCAATTCTGGTCACCCTATTATAGAATGGAAATTGAATCCTTGGAGAGAGTGCAACGAAGAATGACCAAGATGATACACAATATCAGAAATCTACCATATGAGGACAGATTAAAAAAACTTAATCTACATTCTCTAGAGAGGCGAAGAGTTAGGGGGGATATGATTGAAGTGTATAAATGGTTTAAAGGGATTAACAAGGGAGATATTAATAAAGTTTTAAAAATTCATGATCAAACCAGAACTCGTAATAATGGATTTAAGCTTGATAAATTTAGGTTCAGAAGGGAAATTGGTAAAAATTGGTTTGGTAATAGAGTAGCTGATGCATGGAACAAGCTTCCTAGTAGGATAGTAAATGCCAATACCTTAGACACCTTCAAATGTAGATTAGATAGACATATGACAGAGGTAGGGTGGGTATGAATAGGTTAGTGCTTATTAGAAAAATCATAAAAAGAAAAACAGAATAAATAAGTAGAGTAGAATAGAATAGGTTAGACATGCTGAAAATACAATTAAAAAATGGAGCTGCCTCGTGTGTGCCAGTAGGCATGTTGCAGTGTCCTCTATTCTTATGTTCTTATGTACTCTTACCTCATTCAACAGTAATGGAATATGATTTCGGCACGCACCTTTAATAAAGGGAAATTGAATTTGGTATTATTTTAGTTATGGGGATAAATGGAATATGGCATTTCTATATAAATAAAATAATATATTTAAGACAATCGATCAAGCCTCTTTCGAGAAATCGACGGCTATTAGGGTCCATATATGTCCTTAAGTGGGTTTGGGGGCTGCTCTAGGGAAAAAATATCCCCAAGGTCAGCTAGGGAGGACGCGTTCTTCTAGGTGAGGTCAGGTCAGGTTAGGACACACCAAAAATGTGTTTTTCCGACTTTGTAGATTGAAGGTATTTGTGCTTCATTTCTGCTGCATATCACTCGTATTTGCTTTCCCCCCATCCAAAACCCTGATCCCCAACACTTCCTCCTATGAATGTTAAGGGGGGGGGGGGGCATGGAAAGTCTACATCGAATGTGTTGCATCAGAAATGGAGTTTAGAATCGTTTGTCGGGAAAAATACAGTTTTGTTGTTGTAAGAGAATAATCCCGTCTTCTAAGATTTTACCTTGATTTCATTTATAAATAATAATTATGTTCCATTAAGGTAGGTGTTTGCATTTGCACTCTCAGGAAAAAAATATATATGTTGGTATAGGGTAGGGGGTTCACCTTCATCTATATGTTAGTTGGCAATTTAAATTATTATTGGTCTTTAGTTGGTTAGTCCTTACTTTCACAATATTCACAGTCCCAGCTAGTGACATGTAAAGAAACGAAGATATTTAAAATAAGAATTATAAAAGAACTAAAAACAATTTCTTTATATGAATTATCAACTATTCTCTTAACTGGGGGTGAATTCACCTAACCAAGCCAAATATTACGATATCATCCTTATTGGGAATGTAAAAATAAGCAAATACCTCTGCTTTTGGTAACAATTTTTTCTGTGGTTTGTATTTGTATTAAACTCATTTGGGTTGTAAAAGTAAACATTTACCATATTTAAATTTTTTTTTTTAAATAGATTAACATTTGATTTCGATATAATGCTCTTGCCTTTTTAACTATAGGTAGGTTAGGTTATAAGGTAAACCTGTTTCTTATATGAAGCATTTTAATGTAGTGGGTCTAATGAATACAAACATTTACCAAATATAATTTTCAAGTTGGCCCTCACATTGGGCTCAGAGAGCCCTCATGCCAGTAATACATAATAGTAACAAAGCTCATACTTACCTCCTTGGCCCCACTAAATAAATTATGAGTATGCCAAACAGTTAATCCTTGGTGTTGTAATATATATTGGTACAAATTTTACTATTACTCGTTTTACTGGTCAGAGGATAGGGGGTTTATATTTGTGAATAAGTTCCTTAACAGGGTTTAGGGTCAACACCCACAAGAGGGTTTGTAGGTGATGAAGAGTATACCTCTGTGTGTGTGATTACTCCAAAGCTGTGTCACTGGGTTATCATGCTTTAGTATCAGAGTTTGGTTTTGTTTGGTGATAAGTATGGAATGGTTTGAATCTTTCTCTCTCTCTCTCTCTCGCTTTCTTCATTTTCTTGTGCGACAAGCTAATCCTGTTCTTGAGTGATCGGAGTACTCAAATGTTTATTTTTATTATTTCTGTCCTTGAAGAACTTAACTGCTTTGATGAATTCCTTATTCCATTCCCTAACGTATGGACATTTTATTCTTATCTAGGCTTTTTAATATCTGGAAAATCTAAGGTATTTACTCTTTCAAAGAGAAATATATTCCAGTCAGAAGTTAAGTAAAAGCACTGTATGTACTTGTAGTAATGTTGTGTAATATCTCAAATCATAAACAATCGTGTAAGTCTAAAATTAAAGGATACTTGTGCAAGTTTTTCAGTTGATAGTAATCATTAGAGAAATATATTTGAAACAAACATTAATGATATTTTTATTGTAACTCTCTTTTGCATACAGAGTTCTAGACTAGAGAAATTTGTATATATTACATTTGGAATTGGCTTCACAAAAGCATAATATTCATGTTTGATGCTATCTTAGTTAATCATTTTAATTTATTGCTGCTGGATGCTGATGTATGGCACTTTGGTAATTTTTACTTTTTACTTTTAGAAATGGCTATACAAAAGCTGATGTCAAATGCCTGGGCTTTTTCGCCCAGATTGAACGCCACCCAGCATGGATGTGTACGGATGTTTTCCTTTTTATCAGGGAGTAGATATGTTTCGAGTCCTTCTGATGACCAGGAAAACTCCAGTGTTATATGTGACTTACTTGTGCATGAAAGAAGAAAGCAGACTAAGAAAAGTAGTAGTAAGGTGTTAACACCTTCACCAAAACCAATAAACACAATTGAGCAGTCAAAGAACTCTCCGTCTGATAAAAAATCTAGAAAGATAAATGGCAACAACATCAAGACATTAAACGATTTTAATATAATGTCTTTAATGAGAGCTATTAAAAGCAAAAGTACCTGTTATATTGTTAATGAAAATGCTGCTAACACACTAGTTAGGCATTTAAAAAAGGATCTTCAGCCTGGTGATATCATAGCTGAGGGTAATCTCGGTGCAGGAGTTCTCACAAAAGCTCTTCTGAATTTCACTAATCATAGAATAATTGGTTATGAACCAAATACAGAGTTTATGATGTATTTGAAGTCTCAGTTTACTGCACATGCCTCTCGTCTTGAGTTACATTGCCTTGACATATTTAAATTCTATTGGTATTATACTCTTAATAAAAGAGAACCTGAGAGAGAGGGAGAGGCTGACAAACTGGCACAACTGTTAAAACCACTTCCTGAAAGAAACAGCGAAGCTGCATCTCAAGTTAAGATTGTTTCTTCAGTGTGCGATATCGCTTTCTTTCACAGACTAGCCTTAAGTTTTACCTTCCAGTGCTGTTTTTTCAAAGACGTGTTTCCTGTATTTTATCTGTACATACCCAAAAAGATTTATGAATATTTTAAAAAAGACTCTAAGCATGTAGTATGTAGAAGACTGCGGCTACCTTTTTTGTATTATTTCACTGTTGAGCATCTAGACACTGCTCCTAGGAGCCATTTCTACTCCTCAAAGGTCAAGAGGAAGAAGAAGAATGAAAGTGATGAAGAATGTTTCCATTTGGTGAAGATATCTCCCAAGGTGGATGTCAGTGAAACAGTAAGTATATCTTTTAATTATACTTGATAGTGATCTTCTGCATCTGTGTTTAATTTATTTAGCATCTTTGAAGTGTGAAATCCTTTGATTATACTCGTATATGCCATCATAAATATTGGCAGTCATTTCTTGTCTTGTTTTTGCAGATATCTGTGATTTATATTTGTTACACTATGATACATTAATGTTCAACTTAGAGACTCTAAATGTTCTGTTGGAGCTTGGAGTATGGCAGACAATTTCTTCTAGTGTGTAAACATATATATATATATATACAGGTGGTCCATGGTTTACTTGATCCCCGACTTACGCGATTCCGCCGTTAACACATTGGCCAATAAGTAACAAATTAATAATTAATCAATTTTTCCACCCACCTGGCTCATGTAGTAAATTTAAACTGCATTCACTGATCAGTTTGTGAGTGTGGTGAACTAATACACAGCTAGCAGCACAGCTGTATTTGTATATATAAAGTTAATGGTTTTATTTATATATTTGTTTATGTATTTAGTTATATTGAAGGATAACAGTACAGTGTTGCCTCACTTATTGCGGTAGTTCGGTTCCGGGACCCGGCGCGAACCAGGATATCCGCAAAGTAGGATCAGCCTATATGTACATAGATATTTTAATATATTTTTACGTTTACACTGTATAAACTGTCCCTGTACTGTTAACATACCACCCTCTACTTCATAGATAACAGCATGCAAGCGTAAATTTATATGAAAGTGATAGGAAAACTTACCGTGAATGTGATGATGACGTGACTGACATACTCATTTACAATTATTTTTTCGTTTACGTACTGTATAAACCCTCCCTGCACTGTTAAAAAAACACCCTTAACATTATAGATAACAGCAAGCAACGTAAATTTTTATGAAAGTGATAGGAAAACTTACCGTGAATGTGATGATGACGTGACATGCATACTCATTTACAATTATTTTTTCGTTTACGTGCTGTATAAACCCTCCCTGCACTGTTAAAAAACACCCTTTACATTATAAATAACAGCAAGCACTGTAAATTTTTATGAAAGTGATAGATGAAATTACGGTGAATGAGGTGATGATGGCGTGACATACATACTCATTTACAATTATTTTTTCATTTACGTACTGTATAAACCCTCCCTGCACTGTTAAGAAAACACACTTTACATTATAAATGACAGCAAGCAACGTAAATTTTTATGAAAGTGATAGGAAAACTTACTGTGAATGTGATGATGATGACGTGACATACATACTCATTTACAATTATTTTTTCGTTTACGTACTGTATAAACCCTCCCTGCACTGTTATAAAAACACCCTTTACATTATAAATAACAGCAAGCAACGTAAATTTTTATGAAAGTGATAGATAAAATTACGGTGAATGAGGTGATGACGACGTGACATACACACTCATTTACAATTATTTTTTCGTTTACGTACTTTATAAACCCTCCTTGCACTGTTAAAAAAACAACCTTTACATTATAAATAACCGCAAGCAACGTAAATTTTTATGAAAGTGATAGGAAAATTTACCGTGAATGTGATGATGATGACGTGACATACATACTCATTTACAATTATTTTTTCGTTTACGAACCGTATAAACCCTCCCTGCACTGTTAAAAAAACACCCTTTACATTATAAATAACAGCACGCAATGTAAATTTTTATGAAAGTGATAGATAAAATTATGATGAATGAGGTGATGATGACGTGACACGTACTCATTTACAATTATTTTTTCGTTTACAAACTGTATAAACCCTCACTGCACTGTTAACAAAACACCTTTACATTATAAATAACAGCAAGCAACGTAAATTTACATTTAGAATAAAAATATGAAAATACTGAAATTTTTTTTTTTTTCAATATTTTAATATTTTTGCGTATACCCATAAAATAAAATAATAATTTATCCCCCCCAAAAAAAGCGATAGAGTGAGAACGCGAACAAGAAGCGCGAATAACCGGGGTAACACTGTATATTGAATTTATTTACAAAATTACCAAACATAGCCTTAGATACAATTTTATGAGAAATAGTTTGTTGAGTGGTGCAAAACAATACGTCGTCACGCGGCATTAGAAGAGGATGAAAAAACACCGCTCAGGTTACTCTTGCCTACCATATTATTATTGTCATCATCTGCTCTATCGTTTGTTTTGCTTCTGTTCGCTCGTTATTGACGTTACTATGTCTCCCATTCGTAATGGTGATATTTCTGATGGCGGTGCTGCAAAGAAAAGGAAAGCCATCACTATGGAACTTTAAGCTAAAATAATAAAAGGCTCGGAAAAGGGAGAAGATTCTAAGAACATTGGCCGCTCAATGGGATTAGCTCGTTCGACCATGGCGACGAACACTAAGGATAAAGGACTTTTACTAATTTTGTCTTAGATTACACAAGTAAAGGTAAGCAATACTGTATTGTGTTGTTTTACTATTTTTTATGTCTTAGACTAAGAAGTTAAGATTATTTTTTTATGTTTTAGAGTATTTATTTTTAACATCGGTGGGGGATCTAGGTTCAAATTTAGGTGTTTTCCGACTTAAGATGATTTCCGGGTTACGACAGGTGTCAGTAACAGAACTCTTTCCTAAATCTGGGACCCCCTGTGTGAATATATATATATATATATATATATATATATATATATATATATATATATATATATATATATATATATATATATTATATATATATATATATATATATATATATATATATATATATATATGTATACTGTATATAGATATATAGATAGATAGATAGATAGGCAGATAGAGAGAGAGAGAGAGGTATCTTTTGTGTGGTAGTCCCCATCTATACAGGAGGCTAAATACACCATTACTTAGAGAGGTAACTGATGGAAGACTGTCTGTAAACGTACTTTTTGTATGGGGTAAAATTGCCTAACCCATATATTGCATATGAAAATATGTACAAGTACATCAAAAGTTGGGATGATGAACACGTCTGCCTTGTACCCCCTTTATCGTAATTGCTGCTTCATAGTGATAAAGGAGTGAATTCCTGGCAATTTTATCCCCCCCTGGTATTATTTCTTGTTACTGAAAAGCTAGTAAAATTGTTCGGAGCAAGGTAAGATAAATCCTCGAGGCTCTCCATTTTTACTCGGTCTTTGCCATCCTTCTTGCTCAACAAGACGTGACTATATATTGAATTGTTTTTCATCAATTTCTTATAAAGAAAATGTTTTTGGATATATTTCGTTTGATTTACTACAGCCTATGAAGATACATTTTAGTGCAATATATGAAGGTGAATATTCTGATCCAATAATTTATTTGATATATCAACAGATCCCTTTGGAGCAGTTGGAAATGTTCCATTACTTTATGAGATGCATGAACAAAACAAGGGCGAGTGAGTCCCTCATTTTCCAGATGGAAAAGTGGATTCCTGGTTGTGGTATTGACTATATCAAGGTAAGATATTATTTAGTTATAAATATAATTATTTGTGCTGCTGAAGCTATCAGAAAACACGGGTGTATGAAAAGAACCAAGAAAACAGGTCTTTATCATAACACTACCATTGCAAAATTTTTTTCTCATATAAAAGATTTCTGTGGATTGTCAAGAATATATTCAGTGGGATGCAAACAATGCTTATTAGATTTGAATAGGGCCCTGCCAATCCTTGTCTCTCCTGTAGGCTTTATTGCAGCGCTTGTACATTATATTATTTTTTATTCCCCATCTATATTTCCATCTCCACCCAGAGTCAGAAGGATGGCTACAACCAAAATAATAAAAATGCACAATAATAATAATAATACATTAATCTTCTGTATTCCCTCACATTCACTCCTAGCACCCTTTATATTGAGAACAAGATCAATTCAGAATTGCATCTTACCAAATTTAACTCTATTTAAGTATTTTATGTAAATTAATAATGTAGTTATTGTTACTTTTACCTCATCATCTCAGAATGGCTTCCGCATGTTTGTGAATCCAAGGCAACACACTGAAGATCAGCTGTTGGAAGCCTATAGGCTCTTCATAAGCTTACCTTCTTTCAAGGAATGTATGTTCCATCACCACTGCGAAAATTGGTCAATTCAGTTTGGCTTAAAGGATGAAGAGTCGTCACAGGTTGAAGAAACGACTAATGAAAATACGGATGAAAAGGTTAATTTTGATATTGATGAAGATGATGAGGCATTCTCAGATATTAAAGGTAAGAGGTATTGGAGAGATAAAAGTGGTATTTGATCCGTAGGAGACATGTTCCAAAGTGCCAGCAGAGTGACCTCAATTATTAGAATAGAATGAAGTTACTTGGGTTTGAACATACTGTATCTTACAAAGCTTTGCATCGTCTGCAAATTGTTTTGTGACAAGAAAAATATTGTGTGAACTGGCTTGCTGATTTTCTAACTCCCATTTGTCCATATACCATGCACATGTATATTTTGTAAATATAATACAGTACAGCTAAGAATTTTATATTGGATACTTTTGTTCACTCATGATTTACAGAACATATTGTGTTTATAATTTTGCTTTGTAGTGCCAAGAATTTCCTTTGTTTACCAATGAGATATAGAATGTTCTGCATATTGCGTTATTATATATGTAAATTTGGTGTGCAGCAACCAAACACTCATCAGGAAGTCTAATAAACACTCCTTCATAACACCAAGTCTTTGGAATATGTAATGTACACTTTTTTTGGTTGGTAAGTATGATTTTATATATGGCTTAGATACAACTTGGCATGGTGGTGGTATATTAAATGCTTTTACCCTGATATTTGTTATATAATCCATGTAAATACTTAGAAAGGTAATAAAAATTCACACTTTAGAGGTGGTTTAGGGATTTTAATTAGAAATTTTTCATTATTTTTCAGCATTATGCAGAAGACAGCACTAATGATGCGTGTTTTCTTTTGCATTAGCTAAGAACGTATAATCAAACTGCTAAACTTACCAGGGAAGTCTGATGTATAATGTAAAAAATAAAAATAACCTGCACGAAAACAATAGTTGAATTTGTTACGGGGGAACTTACAGAATACTGTGGACATTAGAATTCCACACCATAGTCATGTCATTCTTTTAAGTTTACATTATCACAGATGAGAGAGAGAGAGAGAGGGGTCTACACTCCTCTTATAGTTTTGGGTATGATGTTGATTACTTACCAAGACCTAATATAATGCAATGGTCTGTTTTTCTCTTTTCATTAGCCACTTTGGTTAGATTATATGGGGAGGATTTCCCATATTTTGATTTAATGTTTAAATACAGCTACACCAAGAACCCAAACAATACATAACAGTAACGGATTACAAAATCCATTAACCATTATTTCTTCACATACTCTTGCTTTGAAATACTATAATTTTTGCATAGATCCTGTAATTTCTTTCACAATCGCATAGCCTGTCACTGCAAAAATTGCAAAGTCCCTCAATAACAAAAAAACCTTGAGGTATCTTGTGACACACAAATTAAGTAGTTCATTGTACAAATGGAAGAGAGATTTTCATACACAAAGTTCAAGTTCACTCTTCAATAAACACTCAAGATAATTTTTTCTTTCATAGAAACCTCTCATGAAGTAGCAGGGTGGCCACAACTGCTACAACCAATTTTAAGTTTAAAAAAGAGAAGTCCTCACCTTTAATGAAATAATTGCTAGTATGCAAATCGATACCAGTTAGTTTAAAATGGGAATACAGTACATATCACACTGAAAGCTGAGAATAAACTAAATTTAAATTCTTTACATATTAACAACTGAGTGAAAACTTAGAAGAAATATTATAAATACAAATTTGGCTACTTTGTTAGAAAGGCAACTGTTTATTTTAATGGTTTCTATCAATTCTACTTCATACTCTCCTTTGCTGAAGCTCTACAAGGTGTTTTCAAAAGTACTGAAAAGTTACTAGGAATCAAATTATCAACCATTTATAGAGAGGATTATAAATAACACTTTATACCGCATTTTAATATTAAAAATAAAATATAAAAAAAGTAAATTCATCAACAGTAAGATGTAATAAACTGACTTTTTTTCCATACGATCTTATAAATACAAATATTCATTTTTTTTGGGGGGATGAGAATCCAGACATGTCATTTAATACTTGCTGCAAGTGGTTTCAAGCATTGAATGTCTTGGAACATCATTTGTAAGTGGTTCTAATGCCAGAAATGGTTTGATATATTATTTGCAAAGGCTCTCTACCAATGAAGAACTTTAAAATCATTTGCAAATGGTTTTCTCACCATGAAAAATTTAAAATATCATTCCAAGAGTGATCTTATCCACACACCAAGAATAGACATACAAAGTATACATCAGAACATTGATAAGATCAAGCAAAAAAACTTTGTCCTGCTCTCATGCAGTCTTATTCAATTTCTGTAGAATATATCCATATTTGGGCTGTGAAAGAGTTTAAACAAGGCAACAAATGCTGCAAGACACAACTATCTGCCTTATGAAAATTTACATGAATGTTAGTGAAGCAAACTTCTAGTTCGCAGATTCCAATACCTGTTATATCAGAAACCCTCATTATTTCTGCACTGACGTAGGATATATTAATGGTCTATACAACCT
Organism: Halocaridina rubra; assembly: GCA_037179515.1. NCBI lineage: Eukaryota > Metazoa > Arthropoda > Malacostraca > Decapoda > Atyidae > Halocaridina > Halocaridina rubra. The sequence goes on along the minus strand of JAXCGZ010002790.1, from coordinate 3,986 downwards.
CAACTTTATGTAGAATGTATGCACATGTTGGATGTGTGATAAGGCTATATTATAAAAAAAGAAGGATGAAGACTTACTCTACCAATTCCGCAACTGTCCCTAAACCGTCACATGTGAAGAGATCAAATTCTGGTCTTGTAAAGGATAGAGCAGCTTTAACATGCTTAAAACTTATGGTCTTTGGAGGTACTACCACATGATTTGAGTTTTCTTGCCAAGCTTGACTATGTGATGCTCTTAGCAAATCTTCCATGAAAGAAAGAACTGCCTTCCAAGCAACTGCCTTGGTAACATCGACAACAATACCCGGCTGGAATTCCTCCATTGGTAGATTTACTTTAATTTCAGAAGCTCTTCTACCCACCCATTCGCAGCCACACACCAGGTCAGGATCCTCTAATGGTAATATTTCCATTTGATTCTTCTGAGATGATAAAGACGATTTTTCTTTGTATTTAAATCATCAACTGTAATAACATCAATTCCTTAGTATCCTTGTTGGGAGATAACAACTTAATGCCATTATTTTCTTCCTTTAACTTGTCTAAATTCTTAACAAGAGAGAGAGTTGTCTTCTTGCTATCATGAATATCTGTGGCATTTACATTATCTGTGCGAAGTATCTTTCTGTACGGCAAAGGAGTATGAGCGTATCTTCGAGCCCAGCCCACAATTTGGGTTAAGCTCCACTGTTCTCGTCCCTCTACATTGCATATTTCCAGCCAACGTTTAACTTCACGTCCCCTCTGAAATTCTGCTGCTCTTTGTTTGCCAAGTGGCCATTTCAAAAATTGATCCCTAGAGTTTGCTCGATATGGAAACATGGCCTTTATGGGACTAGCAGCTCCTCCAGATATCAGTGGCAGAGCACGGACCCACAAGGATACACAAGCCTCTGTACTGCTACAATGCTCGCATATTATAGCCAAATCTTTTGTCCAATCCTCCCACTTTGCTTGTTCTTGCAATGCGTCCTCAGTAATCTTACTAGGCTGATGACACGTTAGCATATCAGGTTCTGCAACATTAATAGTAAAGCTCTTTTGAACAGAAAGTGCATTGATACTTTTGTTCTGAATATTCGTGGCTAAAGGCAGTGCTGTTGCAATGCCTGAGGCCGTGCTGGTTTTCGGTTTAATAAAATTTCAGCATTTGGAGTTACTTTTGATTCCCGTGGAGGTAATACCCGTAAACCAGTTACCATTAAATTTCCAGATGCGCTGGAATATGTGGTTGCAGTAGTTGATGAAGCAGGTTGAGATTGTGATTCACAACCACTCGTACTCAAATCTCGCACAATAATAGACGGGACCTGCAGTACTCTCCCTCTATCACCAGAGGCACCAATCACAAGAGGTGTGTGTTGTGATACAATGCTCTTTTCCTGAGATGTCACAACTTGTAACCCTGCAGAAGTAGTCAATATATTCCCATCTGACGTCATGAATATATTGGACTTATCAATGCTGGTTCCTTCAGAAGTAGATGCTGTTGTCAACGCAACGAGCGTACTACTGACTGGGACAGACTTAATGATGGAATTTGGCTTCAAAGAGGATGTATTTAACACAACACCTTTGTTCATACTGTTAGTATATATTACCTGACCATTATTTGTGACAAATTTAATATTTGCTGGATTGATTGGCTGTTGAATGATTCTTGAAGCAGATGTTAACAAAATCTGTTTATCATTTAGTTTGGCTTTGGATTTATCCTGAATAATCTTTAAAGGCATAAGATGGATATTAGCTTTACTACCCAATGTATTTTGTGATGTTAAAAGCTGTCCTTGAATCGTTTGAGGTGATGCTGTGTCTGAAACTCCTTCTTTAATGCCAGATTTTGAGAGCAGTTGTTGAACGATAACATTTTTTTCTTTCACTCCAGCTTTAGCCAAGAACTGCATCAAGCCACTTTGAGTCAGAGTACCTGACCGCACAACTGTTTGTTTCCCTTGCGAGGTATTTGCAAGTTTCTGAACATTATCACTGCCTACAGCACTGGCTGACACTACTGTTCCAGGCTTAACTGTATTCTTCAGGGGAGATATGTTAAGAATTTTAACTGGTATACCTGAGCTTGTAATCACATTGTCATCTTTTGGTTTTATAGGAATTATAACTTTTTTATTTGTCAAAGAGGAATTTACTTCATTTTTTATAACCATCTTACTTAACAAAGACAAATCTTTACTTTTAGCTTTATAATCGGAAGAAATCGGCACTCCTGTTATTTGTTTTGTGTTCATATCTTTCACTATTGTTAAGAGACTGGTTTTGGAATTTGAATCCACACAATTACTACCTCTGGCTTGTTCATCAGAGCTGACATTGGCACCTTGGTTCTCAGTTTTATTGCATTTTCCCTTTTTTGAAGCAGTGGATTTCATCTGGGCTATTTTCAAGGCTACAGAATACATGTGTGCAGGAATGAAATAAGGAACGAGTCTACCATCTGGCTGTCGTACGTGGATTTTACACATCTTACTTTGAGTACCATTGTTTCCTGCTACTATACCATCTGCACTTCCACTATTCAAAACTTTAACACTGTCCTCAAAAGTACCACTTTCTAATTTTGAGGTGCACGTGCCAACTTCGGATATATCATCGTTAATTTTAATGCCCTTCTGAGAATCAGGTTCCTAACCATACATAAAATATCAGTGCCTGCAACTTTACAATGGTCACTGATGGGCTTATGTACACTGCTTGCATCCTCCTCTTTGTCCCCAAGAGTATTACTGCTATCTCCTTGACGTACAGACGGGATTTCTTTTAACTGTTCTCTATGGCATACGGTGATATTCTGGTCAATCTGCGAAGATATTGTACCAAAGTGAAGCTCGCTCTCTAAAGAAGCAGGCACATCTTCTTCAGCTTTTGTCTCCTCGGTAGCCAAGGTCCCTGTTGTCTGCGAAGATGATCTTTCATACACCCATATATCATACCAGTTCTCCTGACCTAAGAAAAAATACTTGCCAAGTAACTTAAATATGCAAAAAAGAAATATTCTAGCATACAAATTACAAGTACTAATAATAACACTAATAATGCCTAATCACAAAAGAAAACTAGTGTGCTAACTCTCATTATTAAATATGTTATGCAGAGGGGTGGTGGTGAAGTAGAAGCAATCCCATCCCTGTATTCCCTGTGTCTTAATAGGCAAGTAAATGGGTTATCTGTGATAAAAAGGAAGCAGGAATGACGCCTCTGTATTTCATACGGCAATCCTTCCTCATTGAATTCGAGTTTTTTGGCAGTGAACAAGTGCTTGATGGTATACGGATAGACTAGTTATAGTGAAACCTTGACCATTTTCTTCAGTTCTCGGCTCATTGTAAGAAAAATATTAAGCTAAAGGGGAAGTACATAACATATTGCATACAAGTAACCATATACAAAAGTGGAAGAGTTATTATCACAAGTTCAGGCTTTACTATTTGAGAAAATACCTGGACTGCAGCTGCTAAAAAAAAAAAAAAAATAGTTTTTGCAAGGTGTCCATTTTAAAAAATAAAATTTAAAAAGTACTATAAGGCAGGACAGGAAAAGGCATGTTTTTCATAAGTGTCAATGCAGCCCAACAAGAATTTCTCTCCCAGGGTGACTGCTGCATCTAGACTCGAGTTGCTCTTGGGAAAAACAATGGAACTAAGTACCAACCACAGGTTCACAATTGTGATCCATATTACAGGCTCAACGAGCAATGGGGATGGACATCCAACCCTGGAGACTTCAGAAAACTATGCTGTCCCTCTCGAATCTATAACTACACTATCAACCATGACTCATTATATTCCACGATACTATTACTTCAAAGAAAGGAATCTTTTTTTTTTTTTTTGTTTTTTTAAGAGTGTGACACCGGGACAGGCAGAAACTGCCCTCATCAACAAAGGCCCGGGCACGAGAAAATACCAAGACGAAGGAAAAGAAAAAGGTTAAGGGCAAGGCAGAGATGAGGTAATGTCACACAAA
>JAXCGZ010002789.1:25000-30000 GCA_037179515.1 Halocaridina rubra | reverse complement strand
TGCGTTCATTCCTACGTATAGCAGATATAAGCTATAAGGTTGGGTTCCTTTTAACCTTCTGTGGTGTAGTGGTAGCGCCTTGACTTAGTAATCATAAGTCCTAGGTTCGAGTCCCGGTCGGGGTAAAAAATGATTCATGTTTTCACATATATAATGTGCTTATTGGTTATTTCATGGCCCGAATGAGATTGGGAATTGAATTAAATGCTAAAATGAAGCCACGAGTGAGGTTGGGGAATCTGTAATATGAACATAGTGGCATTCAGTTAGAATGCGTTCATTCCTACGTATAGCAGATATAAGCTATAAGGTTGGGTTCCTTTTAACCTTCTGTGGTGTAGTGGTAGCGCCTTGACTTAGTAATCATAAGTCCTAGGTTCGAGTCCCGGTCGGGGTAAAAAATGATTCATGTTTTCACATATATAATGTGCTTATTGGTTATTTCATGGCCCGAATGAGATTGGGAATTGAATTAAATGCTAAAATGAAGCCACGAGTGAGGTTGGGGAATCTGTAATATGAACATAGTGGCATTCAGTTAGAATGCGTTCATTCCTACGTATAGCAGATATAAGCTATAAGGTTGGGTTCCTTTTAACCTTCTGTGGTGTAGTGGTAGCGCCTTGACTTAGTAATCATAAGTCCTAGGTTCGAGTCCCGGTCGGGGTAAAAAATGATTCATGTTTCACATATATAATGTGCTTATTGGTTATTTCATGGCCCGAATGAGATTGGGAATTGAATTAAATGCTAAAATGAAGCCACGAGTGAGGTTGGGGAATCTGTAATATGAACATAGTGGCATTCAGTTAGAATGCGTTCATTCCTACGTATAGCAGATATAAGCTATAAGGTTGGGTTCCTTTTAACCTTCTGTGGTGTAGTGGTAGCGCCTTGACTTAGTAATCATAAGTCCTAGGTTCGAGTCCCGGTCGGGGTAAAAATGATTCATATATATATATATATATATATATATATATATATATATATATATATATATATATATATATATATATATATATATATATATATATATATATATATATATATATATATATATATATATATATATATATATATATATATATATATATATATATATATATATATATATATATATATATATATATATATATATATATATATATATATATATATATATATATATATATATATATATATATATATATATATATATATATATATATATATATATATATATATATATATATATATATATATATATATATATATATATATATATATATATATATATATATATATATATATATATATATATATATATATATATATATATATATATATATATATATATATATATATATATATATATATATATAAATATATATATTTACCCAGAGTAGGCTAAAGGAGCTTATATGTCATAATTCTTTTTTTTGAAGGTGATATTTTTCCCATGTGGCTCCTTCATCTAAATTCTAAGAGCTCACTCCATGCAGTGACAGAGGGGATATTTTATTTCTTCAGAGCCATTTTGACCATTAGATGCTTAGGATGTCTGCTTTAGGAATTTTTTTAATCTATATAAAATTTTTCTGCTGACATCCTTGTTTTGTACATTATTTTTCCTATGATATTTTTTATGTATTCAAAGGAAAAAATTGACACAATGTAGTCAAAAATACAAAGGAAACTGTAAAGATCCCTTTATGAGAATGTCCAACTTGTAGAGTAAGACTAGAAAGTTTAAGTTTTGTTTCAAATATCACAACCACTATTACTTACAGTTGTCGACCATGTATATTAACAATCATCATGATATTATAACTTTGTTAATATCTCCTATTTCACTCTTAATATTTTAATACATTGCGACAGGAGATGAAATCAAGTAGTCCGTTTTGGTTACATAAAAGGTTATTGTGAAGCTTATGACAACTAAATGATAATGATGTAAATAATAATTTCTCTCTCAAAAAAAAAGAAAACAATAAGGGGATTACTTTGCTCTTTGGGCAATGACGAAGGAGCTAGCGACCGTTCAGATGGCGCTGCTGGGGTGCCACAGCCCATCCTCCCAGCCCTTCCACAACCTGTGTCACTTCACAACTGCCAACTCCTACTGCCCCTACAACAGGGCTACCTCTGTAAGATGCAGCCCCGTGGCAACAGCAGATGCCCATCAGAGCTGCGTCACAATCGCTCGCCACACATTCCTATTCCTAGCATGCTCGCTTGCATCCCTCACATCAATCCTCCTATCATTCAGGGCTCTCCTTACTCCATCCATCCATCCAAACCTAGGTCTCCCTCTAGCATTTCTCCCATCAACTCTCGCATTCATCACCTTTTTCAGCAGTCTTTCATCATCCACCCTTTCCTCATGGCCAAAGCATCTCAGAACATTCATATCTACTCTGGCTGCGATTTCTCTCCTCACACCCGTTCTTGCTCTCACCACTTCATTCCTAACCCTATCCAACCGAGATACACTAATCATACTCCTCAGGCATTTCATCTCAAACACATTTAGTTTCCGTCTCTCACTTAGTTTTATACCCAATAACTCTGATCCATACATCACAGTTGGCACAACCACTTTCTCATACAAAACTTTCTTAACATTCATTTCCAACCCTCTATTTTTCATCACTTTTTTCAACGCACCCAACACTTTACATCCTTCATTCACTCTGTGACACACATCTGCTTCCACTCCACCATTTGCAGCTATAACCGAGCCTAAATACTTAAACTGATCAACTTCCTCAAGTGTCTCTCCATTCAAAATAATGTTCAATCCTTCACCATCCTCATATCCTCTACACCTCATAACCTTAGTCTTTCCCACATTCACTCGCAACTTCCTTCTCTCACACACCATTCCAAATTCTGACACTAACTAACACAGCTTTTCCTCTGAGTCTGCTACCACCACAGTATCATCTGCAAACAGCAACTGATTCAGATCCCACTCGTTATCATCCCCATCTACCATTCTCAAACCTCTACCACGCACTCGCTCATTCACCTCTCTTACAACTCCATCAATATACAAATTGAACAGCCATGGTGACATAACACATCCCTGGAAACCACTCACTCACTTCATTCCCTACCCTAACACAAGCTCAACTCCCTTCATACAAACTTTTCACTGCATGCAACAATTTACCATTAATGCCATATAATCTCAAAACATTCCACATTGCCTCTCTATCAACTATCATACGCTTTCTCCAGATCCAAAAATGCAAAATACACATCCTTACCCTTTGATAAGTATTTCTCACATAACTGCCTAACTATAAAAATCTGATCTATACAACCTCTACCTCTCCTAAAACCACTCTGCACTTCTGCGATCACATTTTCTGTCTTATCCCTAATCCTATTAACCAGTATCCTACCATACACTTTTCCTACCACACTCAACAAACTTATACCCCTAAAATTACTGCATTCATACATATCTCCTTTACCTTTGTATAGGGGCACTATACAAGCAATCACCCATTCCACTGGCACCATTGAACAACATAAAGCATATATTAAACACTCTCACTAACCATTCCAATGCAGTCACACCCCCTTCTTTCAACATCTCCGCTCTCACACCATCCATTCCAGGTGCTTTACCTGCTTTCGCTTCATACAATGCCCTTTTCACCTCCTCTCTTGTAATCTCTCTCTCATTTTCATTTCCCATTACTGGCACTTGAACACCCCCCACTGCCACTATAGCTGCCTCTCTATCTTCCTCAGCATTCAGCAAGCACTCAAAATATTCTGGCCCATCTTTTCCTTGCATCGTTTCCTATTAACATCTGTCCATTCACATCTTTTACTGTCTCTTCCATCCTCGATCCACCCTTCCTTACTCTCTTCACTTCTCTCCAAAACTTCTTTTTATTCTCCTCATATGACTTTCTAAAATCCTGTCCCCACCTAACATTTGCCAACCTCTTCTCTTCCTCTACCATCCGATTGGTTTCCGCATTTTTCTCCCTATATCTTTCATACTTCTCCCTACTTTTACACTGCAGCCATTCCTCAAAAGCCCTCTTTTTCTCTTCTACCATCATTTTCACCCCTTCATCCCACCACTCGCTGCCCCTCCTCATGCCACCTCCAACAAACCTCTTTCCACACACATCACTTGCATGTCCCACAAAACGTTCTTTCATTAACCCCCATTCCTCCTCTAACTCCCCGACTTCTCTTTCTTTCACCCTGTCTTATACCACTCTCAATATGTCCTGATATTCCTGTTTCTTCTCTGGGTTTTTCAACTCTTCCACCTTCACTATTTCCCTTCTACACCCCCCCACTCTAATTCCCCACTCTTTTGCTATTACTAGTTTTACTTCAACCAAAAAATGATCAGACATCCCAGCAGCCACACCCCTAAATACATGCACATCTTTCACTCTACCAATCATGCTCTTTGCTACCAACACATAATCCATCAATGCTCTTTCTTTCACTCTTGCATTTGCCACTCTCATCCATGTATACTTATTTATTAATTTCTTCTTGAAAAAACTATTACCTATCACCAACTCTTGCTCCACACACATATCTAACAGTTTCTCACCACTCTCATTCCTACCTGGTACACCAAACTATCCTACAACACCTTCTACCTCTCCATCACCCACTCTGGCATTCAAGTCACCCAACACAACTACATAGTTCCTTCTGCTCAGACCCTCCACACACCTAGTTAACTCATTCCAGAAGTCACCCCGCTCTTTCTCACTTCTCTCACATCCTGGCCCATACGCACTAACAAAAGCTCAACATTCCCTACCTATCCTAGCCCTAACCCACATCAGCCTAGATGACACTTCTTTCCATTCCACTACCTTATTTACCATCCATTCACTCAGCAATAATGCCACACCTTCTCTCTCTCTCCCCCTTTCAACATCCGAAACCCTACCCATCACATCACCAAATGCCACTTCTCCTTTTCCTTTTATCTTCATCTTACGCAATGCCAATACATCCATCCT